>JAOXYH010773155.1:0-19991 GCA_028566455.1 Botula fusca | reverse complement strand
GCATTCTTCTCTTGTATAATATCTTGAAAACTAACCTGGTGACCCACTACTTTCTTTTTATTTTCTGAACTTATTTGATAAAAACAATCTTTCCACAAAAACTAAAATATTCTATCTGACAGTTAATTTTTTATATGTGACAGAAGGATTTTTTCCCATATATACTCTATGTAAATTCTATGCAAATCAATGGAAAAAACATGCCATATTTCTTGAAAATGGACATGGTGACCTATATATTTCTTAAATAAATATAGAAAAAACTATCATTTTGCCAAGTTTAAGAAAAATTGATCTGCTGTAAATATTAGTGATGATCCACCTTAACGAATGCCTTTCCTTAATTTATTATTTTTTATAGAGCTATGGTGGTAGTTAGTAAAGCTGGAGTATATGTTGTGAACTTTGTACTTGTTTATAGAGACTATTGATTTTATCTTTTTTGTAGCATTTCATTTTGTTTTGTTTTGTTTTTTTGGTTTCTTTTCTTTGTTTCTTTTTTTGCTTTTCTGCATTTTATTTTCGGCAAAAACGACCAAACGTTTGATTCCAAGAATATCCACGTTTTCAGCCGTGTAACATATTTTTGGTCTTTTATTTTTAACGCATCATTAAACTTACATTCTGTCAATCACCAAAGTGTACCAAAGGACTTCCACTTATGCAAATTAATGTCATTTTTATGATAAATATAACAGTTTAGAATCAATAAAATATCATATTTATAATGTTTTAAGCCGAAAATGATGACTACACGGAGTATATAAGTAGTGTAATGGTTTGTATAAATGTTAACGTCTATATTATTCGGAAGTTTACATCGTAACATATGTTGCAGATAAGTAAAAGCTTATTTAACCACAAAACCACAAAATGAGGGTCCCAAAAACTGCAAAACTTCTCCTTTTCGAAAATAAATCACATAAGACCTAATTCTATCCTTGGCTTACAAGTTTTTTTTTGCATATCATGGGAATGGTGAAAATGGAAAGAAGAAAGCCAAGTTCACGAACAATAAAAAGCAACAAAAAAAAGAAAAAACAGACAAAAAAAAAAAAAAAAAAACAAAGAACAAAAACAAAAACAAAAACAAAAAAATAAAAAAACAACAGTGAAGTCAACAAAATATAGAAGATACAACACAGTCATTGAATCTTGTGTACCATAAGGCAACAGACCAGACCGTGAATGGACAAACCAACGAACAACACAATCAGTAATCAGATTTATATTTCAAGGATTTTTTAAGTCTTCTCATTCATTCGAACTTGTTCAATTTTCAAATTAATGAAAGCTTACTTAATAGGCAACTCCGTCCCAACATGATTGCTGACTTAAAGTGTTTCGTTGTCAGCTTTTTCGTGCATGTATCTGTAAGATTTCTCGTAGACAAACTACACAATATGGTGTCTGCTGACTTAACAGTTTAAGATTAACTTTTAAAATTGATCGGAATGCTTCATATTGATGGTGTGTGTGTGTTTGAAAAGTCTTCACCAGAGCAGAAAGCAATAGACCAACAAAGCTGGACTGTTACAAAATTTCAAGCATCTTGTCACCAAAGATGTTCATATCAAAAGACAAACTGCACACTTTTAAAAAAGTTTCCAAAATATACATCTCGACATGGCAAATAATATTAAAAATAACTTAAATATTCAGTTGGCGTAAAATTTTATATTGAGTGATAACACTTAAATGTAGCCTTGTTGTTGTAGAGATAACCACATGAAGAGTAACATGCAATACTACGGTCAATATTCCTAAATTCGATTTTTAACATTGAACTCATAAATGCACCTTGGTACAATTTTCAGTTATCTTTTGGATATAAAATTAGCTAAATTGAGAGAAGAATCTCAATCCGCCTTCCTCGTAATGCCACATGCTCAACGGACCAGCTCTTTTTGATACCGACATTTGTTTATTTCTATCTTCACTGACTGCATATTACACACACGTATTACTCGATTCCCCTGTCGGTGATAAAGTCCCCCCTTTTAAAATCCTGCTCCACTTTGACTGTAACTAATACAATGATAAAGTTAAGTAACTGATACAATGATAAAGTTAAGAGATTGTTAGCAGTGTCGTTCATGCAATTTTTAATAAACGCGCAATACAGTAACTCAACGTAAACTGATAAATTGTCTTTTTTTTATTATCATTAATCTTTTTCAAAGAAATTTTGACAAGTGTTAAATGATCTGACCAATATATTATACTAACAATACCATTACCGTCATACACAATGGTTGTATAAACTATATACTTATAAGCTAATAGTTGTATAACTAGCTTTGCCGATTATGTTCAGTTCGCAAAAGCATATACTACGATGAAATCGTATACTACTACCAAGCTCCAAATTTTACGATGAAATTTTGTCACTGCCATCTTGTGTTGTCTTTTGTTTACTATACGTTATTTACTTTTCGTCTTTTTGTCAAGTTCGAGTTCTTGCTTCTCGTTTTTGTCTTGTTTTTGCCTTGTTTCTGGATTCACGTATGTACGATTTCTCCCGTTCCTTCGGTCTTCTATTACAGATATTTGCTGTTGTGTTGGTCTAGTACATATATAAGTTGTATCATGTCATAGAATGTGTCATTCGTTCTGGTCACGGGATAGATGATATATACTGCTCACTTGGAGTTGTATACATATCTAGGAGAAACACTGCTCACTTGAGTTAAACACTATTTACTGGGAAATTTGATTTGTTGCTCTTTATTTTACAAGAAATTTTTGAAGATCTTAATTACAATTGATTTTAATTTGGTATCTGATTAAAAGTTCAATGTACACGTTTACCAGTTGACGGTAACAACAGTGATCCCAACCGTCACTTCATAGGATTATCCATTTACCAGATTTTTGTCTGGTTTCCCAGATGTCAGACCTCAGACTTGAAAAAAGTATAAATTCAGACCACTATGACTACATGAGCGATACGAAAAATAAAAGTCATATGCGATTAATTGCAGTGCTAATAATGAGTAACTCCAGTCTGAGTAATAAAAGATCTTCACTTGATCAACTTCGATACAAGTTCGTATATTACTAAAACTGGAAAAAAAGGCTTAAAGTTACCATGAAGAAGCTCAATAAGGCTTCGGGATAACATGTTTCCAAATGAACTAGAAATAAGGATCTCACGGAGACTTTAAAGTCAGGTTCATACCTTGACCTTCATTTTGACATTGCAAATGATGGGAGGTTGAGGTCAAAACTTTACGATAAAAAGAGATGATTTCAACTATCCAATTGTAAACTTATCATTCAGTTGTAACGATATTACAGCAGCACATGCGTACTGAGTATATATTTCTACATTTCCTATCCAGAGTATTTCGTTTGATGGATGCTGCTGACTATCAAGCTTCTCAATAATCAGTTTCTTTCGAAAAGGCCTGAGCTTGAATTTTTTATCTCACAGATGACTTACGATCTATTTCCTATGTTGTAATACAATCCACGTCCTTCCCTTTGTCAATTAGTGACTGCAACAAATTATTGGTGTAAAAGGAAAGGTATGGCTGCAACAAAGGCGTCTTTTGTTTACTATACGTTATTAACTTTTCGTCAAGTTCGAGTTCTTGCTTCACGTTTTTTGTCTTGTTTTTACCTTGTTTCTGGATTCACGTATGTACGATTTCTCCCGTTGCTTCGGTTTTCTATTACAGATATTTGCTGTTGTGTTGGTCTAGTACAGATATAAATTGTATCATGTCACAGAATGTGTCATTCGTTCTCGTCACGGGATAGATGATATACTGCTCACTTGGAGTTGTATACATATCCAGGAGAAACACACGGTTGAAACGTACGGTTGAAATACACAGAGAAATAACAGCAGTTGCGGATGAACGATGATGCCAGATTGACGGGCACCATAATCACTTCACAGTCCCACACCACTGGTATCCATAGCGATGGTATAGTAAAATCAAGATAAAGCATTACAATGTAAATGATAATAAATAAAATAAAACATTAGAATATTCCGCAAAGTCTACACGATACGTACGATCATAATCATTTATATTTCAAAATAAAAAAAATGCAAAATGCATTAGAAGCTTATATTATCACTATGGAAAAATATAAAACAGTGCAATTCACTATTTCTTGCGTTATACTAGTAATACAATCCACGTTCTTCCCTTTCTTAATTAGTGACTGCAACAAATTAGTGATGTGAAAGGAATGGTATGGCTGGAACAAATGACTTGCAGATGACTATAAAAAATATACTTATCCTTCTACAAAAGGGCCATTCGAACATGAACAAAAAAAAACAGATAAGAAAAGAAAAGAAAAAAACACTAAACGACTTGGCTCATTTTAAATAGGGATCGGCTTTTCCTGGACTGCCTGCTTGATCATTGACTTTTTTCAGATTTCAACGAAGACGTTCACAAAAATGTTATCTCCCTTTTACTGATGCCATCTGCAACCAGTTTTCCGCACTCTGGATAAATAAACGAATTTACAATGAAGACTGACACTTTTAACTAATTATAAAAATTAACATTGTTATGGATGTATTTGAACTCTTTCAACGTTTACAAAATTTTTGGCAACAATTCAATTATGAAAAAACTTGCAAAATCGATGGACTAGTGGTATATGCTACATGGACAACATGCCAATATTCAGAATGTTTGGGAATGAAGTATAAGGAAAATATCGGTCATCTTTGAACCGTATGCCAGCCGCTTCAGTAAACAAAAATTTATAATCTTCTTCAAAGGTAGCTGGACAATTAAAAACCTTTCTTGTTTTATTACTTTAATTTCATCCATCGTCAGTAATGATAAGTCAAGTTTTATGGTAATCAATGAAATTCCAGGCCTTTTGGTTCTTTGTGACGAACTAGGTGACCCTCGATCAACGCTCCGGTGTTAAATGTTTCCGTTAGTTGGTAAGTATCTTTATGTGATAAAGTACAGAAAGTCGAATGCTGAATATTCCACAAGTTCGGTTTTTTCCAAGTCCAGTTACTTTGAAATTACCTTAAAATCCTTGTGGTCTAGTACCTATGCATAATGCATGTAAAAGAATTACTGGCTTATTATTGAATACGTCCCCTGTTAACGAAAGACAGAATTTACAATACATGCATGCTTTTTTTTTGAGAGACGTTGACGCGGAAGTTTAGAACTGTTACAGTGTTTTCTCCGTTCATACCTCGACGACATTTTCAGTTTAACGATTAAGACTGTTCGGTATAACCCATCACAGGAATATATATTTTATTCGATCACTTTTCCAAGACATTAATCCATGTTCACTTTCATTCCTTTATATAATAATATCACAGGATCATTTGGGCATGTAATGATAGCCATTGGTCATGTTCTGGAGATAACTCATACATAGATACATGTAGATGCAATCTCATGCCTAAATAATTTCTTTCCAAAAATTCGGAATTTGTAACTATAAAAGATACCAAAGCATCAACCAAGCCCGAATACAGGAACACAACAAGACCAGATCGTGAATAGACAGAAACGAACATGAAAATCAACAATTAAGCAAAACATCAGAGAAACAGAAAAAAAACAAAGAAAACAGAAAATTAGTAACAGAACCCCAATGAAACCGTGGGTGGAATTAGCTGCTCCGAGAGAAGCAGTCCCTGCTCCACAAGTGGCACGCACCATGTTACTCTTGGCTAAAAGCTGGTAAGCAGTACGAAAGCGGAAAAAAGAATGGGGATTACTCTATGATACATGAAATGGATCGTTAATCATTTGTAAGATAGCATTCGTTCACGAGTTTTAGATTACTAACTGAACCTGTTGCGTCGGTATTCTGTTGCCGATATCCAATAACGATCTGGCGACCATTTAACTTACAAGAAAAGTGAGTACTTCTGATTGAGAAGCCTGTAAGAAGTAACCCTATATCTAAAATATCTCGATAGGAAACACATATTCAGGAGTATCGTGTGAACTTAGAAATGTAAACTTTGTACGCATTTGCTGATGAATATTTCCTACAAATGAAACGGTAGTTTACAATCGGAAAGTTGAAGTAATCTCTTTTGTCGTCAAGTTTGACCTTAACCGTCCTTCATTGTCAATTTTAAGATCAGGTCAAGGTATGAAGCAGACTTTAACGTGTCTCTGGTATCCTTTATTTTAAGTAAATTTGAATAAATGCGATTCAAAAAGTCTCTTAAGTTAGAATTATGTAAAGACAGGATGTCATCTATATAGTGAAATGTGATATTAAACGATTTTTATTATCTTTTTTCTGTGGAGGCCCCTGTAAGAACTCTACTTTATTTGCATAATGGAATTACTAAGTCGGCTAGTACGGAGAACAAATGGTACCCATTGTCTCTAGAAAATCACAATTTCCGAACATAACAAATATATTGTCGATGAAAACTTTCAACATTTTGACGATACCAGACTCAACTTTAGTGAAGAATTCAAATTTGTACACAAATTTCCACGTTTAAAACAAATTCACGAAAGCTTAGAAATTTTAAGTCTAATTGCCCCTGGTACTCACTAAAACAAGACGCACATTTTTGTAAACTCTAGGTTAATGTTCCTAAGTTTTTTCCCTAATTCGGCAACGTTTTAGCGTGTTAAGACTTGATACTACACGTTTTTAAAATGGGCTTTTTGAAATCGGCCAGTGTGGTTAGTTGCTATTGGAGCAAAAAGTCATGTATTTGGACAGAAAGAAAAACCAAAAATTTGGGATTTACCCTTCCGGAGAAGCCGAATTCAATCCTTTGTTTTTGTATGGTTCGTGCTACTAATTTCTGTTTTTAGTTTCTGTATTGTGTAGCTCCTATTCGTTGATTTGTCCAATCACGGTCTGGTCTGTTGCCTTATTGGCATGGGCCTTACGAGCTCGGATGACGGTTTGGTAACTTCTATATTTATTCAAGGATTCAGATAGCTTTAATTGCAACCAAACACATTCATATCACAAGATATAAAATGCACACAGATTAACTCGTCTCCATTAAACAGTGTTGCTGCATCTCAACATAGCAAGCAATATTTTTGTGAATGTGTACTGAACTTGAGTATATTTGATTGGAAATATATGTGATAAATTCAGTGGGCGTTAAATTGTATATTTTAGTGTTTATTTTGTAGTTACTCAAATGCAGTCCACCTAGTTTTTTATGTTAATTTGGTAGCGATAACCACGTAATGTAATGCCTGAATATGTCACATATATCCCCAAATCACTGAACAATTACGTCCCCGTTCATTTTTTAAAATCTTTACAAATGGCGTTGATTTAAATGAATTGTTAAAACAAATTTCATGAATGTGTCAGAGTTATATCATGGCCATATTCTGAATAGGAACTTCATAGAAGTAACGGTCATAAGGATGAATAGGAGCTTCATTGAAGTAACAATCTAAAGAGAACGGATAATTATTAAAAATTATCGTGTTTAAAGTCTCTAAAATAGAATGAAACTACAGAAATGTCGCTCTGTCCGTCGATGGGTTTGGCTTACTATTTCGATCATTTTGGCACATGCTTGCTTCAAAAATATTTGGTGGCAGTTATTGTCTTCCAAAGATTTTGTCCCTAACATCGTTGATAGGTAATAAATTTACAAAATGTGCACGCCCAGACGCATCAACATACACATAGGTATATAATGTTACCATAGTTGGTAATATATTATTCTTACTCAAATGTCGACCATTTCTGCTCTTAAACGAATTTGATTGGTATACCCATTCAATTTAATCTGGATAGAGGACAACGCTTTGTTAAAAAAAATAGTCTCACTCGATACGCATGTAACAAGACTTCACCACGACTTTCTCAGCCAATAAACTGACCGTCAGAGTACAGCTGAAAAACTGCTGGAATTGACATTAAGCCTAATTTAAGGTAAATCAACACTATTTCACTGAGCATCCTCACTGCGCATCATCGATTATTTTACAGTATGGGTATAATCTATACTGATGTTTGCAAGCATACTACGGAATTATCTCCCTCGTGCAAAGCTTTCTCAGGACATGGTTTTGACTTCCTATTTCGGTCATTTTGGCATGTGGTCGCTTTTAAAAATTTTGATAACAGTTGTGGTCCTCCAAAATTTGCTCTCTAGGATCGCTGACGAGTAATTGCAAAATGCATCAAAAACGGTACGGCAACTATTACTGATCTCCATAATATAACTTTTAGATTGCTGAAAAGAGCTTAAAACTAAATCGAAAAATTAATTGTTGTCCGATAGTTATTCGATCAACCCGCGAAATAGCAGTAACTCTTGTTATTTTAATTATGATTAAATCGAGTTTTAAAGAAAATTTCATCACTTACTAGAACTGAACTGAATATTCTTACTATCTCATCACCCTCTCATAAACAGATTGTCATATACTTCATACTAAATGTAACTGCTTAAGGTGTACAACCAGAAGTTTCGTTCACGTTTCTCTCAAGGTGTTTAGTTCACAAACATGCACTAAAGGTGCCTAAACGCTTAATTATAATTTCTTTTATAAATACTACTAAACTCTTCCGTTTACGATGAATTTTGTCACTACACATAAATCCTTTTGCAAAGGCTTTATGTTGTGATGCCCAAGTACAGAGCAGCACTCACATTATTTCATTGCAATTGTAACTTGTTCTCCCCTTAATATGGCTGAAAATATACTGTTCATCTCATCTCTCAGTTTGATTAGAAGTTTCTACTCTTCCCTTAATACCTTGTCTGCAATAAACGGAAAATGACTGATCTGCATTGCAGACCTGACAATATATGGCCAGAGAAAACCGTTGACATTGGACTTATTGATGAACCTGCGCGTTAAATATCCTTTTGTAACTATATGTATACAAGGCTACAAAGCATAGATCCGTACGACCGACACAAAGTAGTATTAACCTTTGCAATGCTTCAAGATGACTTCCTGCTAGACCTCACACTGACTAGAAAAAAGAGAAATTGAGATCATGCAAACAAAATAAGCAAGTACCGTTTGCACGAATACGAGTTAGTCCAGTGTTGGTTAAGAGAGATTTCAATTCATCACTTAGATGTATCACACTTTTATATTAGATGTAGTACTTATATTACTTAAACTGGAAAAATGAAAAGGAGATTGTAAACGACAATCCAAGGAACACATTTAAAGTATATACTAAATAATTATACAAAGGTGATCGGTTGCCATTCAACATCCAAAATGGTACTAGCTCAGAACCCTGTACCCAGTTTATCATATTAATGCAGAAGAGTCAATGATTTTTACTTGACCTTTTTAATATATCAAGCAGTAAAATGATACTTCATTAAATCATATTTAACAGAATACTATGCAGAGAAGAACGATTATTTAATTGCAGTTGTTGAATTTTCGTCACACAGAAATTGGTAAAGAAACGTTATAGCAAAAAAGCAGATGCATTTCGTCAATACAAAGAAGACGCCATGAAAGTGTCATTAAAATTCACAGAGTTGTTTAGGAGGAAATTCGGAGAACATGGAGAATGCAACATTACACTTTCCACACTGCCGTCTTGTATGACTATAAAAAGGTTAACCTCATATGTAAGAATAGGAAATAATCCAAATTCAAAAAAACGAAAAGCTAGTCAGAGATGCAGGAAAGTTTCATCATGTTACACTGATGAATTCAGGTGGATCTTTGCATAAAGCAGAAGTACCATGTACATCATAGTTAAGTCAAGTTAAGTTTTAAGTCAAAAGATGAGTTTAATTTGTAAGAAATTAAAAAAAGTGATAGATTTCATACCCATTTTGGTGTATCGGATGTGCACATTTCGTAATTTTCTTAATTTTTGTATTCCAATTAGAAAGTCGAATCTGAACCTGTGTCCATTAAAAATTGTTGAATGCTGCATCTCGACATGGCAAGAAATAGTTTTGTAAATGTGTATTGAACCTAAAAATATTTGATTGAATATATATATGATAAATTCAGTGGGTGTAAATTTGTATATGCAGTTACTTAAATGCGATCCACCTAGTTTTTATGATCATTTCTGAACAGATAATGTAATACCTGATCATGACAGATATATCCCCAAAACACTGATCTACTGTGTCCCTGTTATTTTTAAAAAGCTTCACGAGTGGTGTTTATTTCATTGATTTTTTTTAAATTCGTGAATGTCTCAGCTATATCATGGCCATATTTTGGAACGACTTTCATTGAAGTAACAGTCTAATGGAAGACTTGTTTCCAAACCGCACGAAATACATTTTAACTACTTTATGTCGACCATTTTTGCTCTTCAATAAATTTATTTTGTGGATCAATTTCGATTTATTAGGGACATAGGACATTGGCGTAGTTGTAAAGGCTTCATTCCTGCCAGTACTGACCACCATTTCTTGTCTAGTTCAACGTTGTACAATTACAAAAATGGTGTACTCCACAACTGCATGTGATCTAGGTTTGTCTTCGATCCTTCTCCAATTGTTAAGATAGTTGGTTTATTTTTCGCTCCACTTTGTTCAATAACAGTCTCACTCGACTCGCAACCATGTGTAACAAGGCTTCAATTTGGTTTGGCAGCCGATAAAACTGACGGCCACAGTAATACTGAAATACTTTTGGAAGTAGTGTTTAGCCCAGTTCGATCAATTTACCAAACAACTCCTCCGCCATTATAATATAACTTCAAGACTGTCGAAATGAGAATAAAACCAAACTGAAAATTATTGTAGTCCGACGGGTATTCCATCAACCCGCATGATAGCAATAACTCATGCTATTTTTATAAAGATTAAATCTAAAGAAAATTTTATCAAATGCTATACAATTGCGCTGAAATTGTATCCTTACTATCTAATCATTTCTGTCAAATAAAAATTGTCATACACTTTATACTATTTAAATGAATGTAAGTAATCGGTTAATTGGTGTTATACTAGTGGGTTCATGCTGGTTTCACTAATGATTTTCAGTTTACAAACATGCACTACACATGCGTTAAAGCAAAAGTATATTCCGACTAGGCCTCCGCTTTTACGGTGAAATTGATCGGTCTATCTCTTTCTTAAATCCTTGAAAGTGTAACTTGTCCTGGTGGTGATATGGCTGACAATATACTGATCATTTCATCTCAAGGTTAGATTTGGAGTGTCCCTTTTCCTTGAATGCCCTATTTGCAATAAACTGAAACTAACTGATCTACATTGCATATGAGATACTCTGTGGTCACATTGAAAACTTACGAGTTGAATGTCATTTTACAATTATACAAAGCCACAAAGCAAAGATCCGTATAAAGCGCCACCAACAACCCACACTAAGTAGAATTATCCTTTGTCAAGCTCCCAGGTGGATTCCTACCTAGACCTCAAGTAAAACTGAAAAAAGAGAAATTCAGATCATGCAACCAAATTATATATAGGCTCAAATGCACGAACTGCTACTCTTAGCAATGGTATACACCAGAGTTAGTTAGTAAACACTTCAAATCATCACTTAGATGCAAGTCATATATTAATAAAACTGGAAAATGACATTGAAAACGGTTATCCAACGCACGTGAATATACATGGAATAATAAACATGGGTTACCGTGTTGCCACATCTTGAATACACATTGGTTATCATATTGCCAACAAGAAAAGGCACTAACTAAAAACTGCCCAGGTTATTATATCAATGTAGGAGAGGTAGTACTATTTACCTTGACCTTTTATATATATATATCAGAAAGTAAAATGATAGCTCATTAAATCATATATAGCATAGATGACAAGGGTATTTATTTACAGAGATGAATGATCATTTAAACGCAACTATGGAATTTTCATTGAAATATATTTTCACTAAACGTAGCTTACATGTAAATTGGTCAAATAAAAGGTAAAATAAGTTGGGAGATGCATATCATTGAACAGACCAAGAAGATTCTCTTGAAGTTTCATTATTATTCACGGCGAATGTCCAAATTGAAAGTTCCTTTATAAACTATTGCGCGGTTAGGGGAATTTTTTTTTGTTTGATGCAGCAGTACCCTTTTATATTATAGTTTTATCATATATGACAAAGTCAAAAGATGAGACCAATTGGTAAGAAGTTGAAATAATAAAATAACAAAATCGGATATACAAATCTTTATTATAGTCTTGCTGATTTTTAAAACTCCATTCGTATTAATTCATTGGTGCAGGGGAATAGTATATCTATAACACTGCTCTTCTTAGCAGAATGCAATTATGAAAAATAAGAGTTAAAAAAGAAAATTGTACAATGACATTTAATACCGATACTTGGAATACCTGAAAATTTGATTGAAATCCATTGAGAAGTAAGAGTTGTGAGTTATAGCTGATGATAGATGGCCCGATACCATGATCACTGTTAATCCTTCCGGCTGTCGCCAGGTGCGGATAATCAAAGAACAATTAAAAAAAATAAGAAAATAAGAAAAGAAAATAATAAAATGGAAACTTTCGTATGAAATACTGTTTAAATGACAGAATAAAGTAATATGTTGTCCTAAACATTAATTGATCATCAAATGTTGTCCCTAGGTCAGTTTTAATATAAAATATTGTCCTCGACGACACAATTTTAAAGGACAATATTTTGGTTTACATCTATATTGATAATTTGAACCGTTTCAGTTTATCTGTGGAACAAACATGGCTTAAATTGCTTTACTCTCTCGGCTGAAGAACTAGAGATGATGCAGAATAAATGTACAAAACTATGCCACATGATTATATTGACAACATAGCAATATAGTAGTAGATGTCAGATTTTTAGGTTTAAAGAATAAAATAATCAGAATTTGTGACCCATAATCCATAATTTTAATTACGTATCCATATCATATAATCCAGCTTAAAAGGCATAAATATTTGGGACACTTGTTCTCACGTAAACTGAGACTTTCAACTTTGACTAATTAGGTTAAGAAGTGGAGAAAAACATTTTCACATTTCAAGAACGATTAAGTCCTCATTAAAAACGCCAAAATTCAAATATTATACAATTTTCTGTGTTTAAAAAATCACAAAAGAACATAAATGCTGCATAGTACCGTCAAAAAACAAGGCGCACATTTTTGTAACTTCTAGGTTACTGTTCCAAAAAGTATTTTCTAGTTCTACAGCCTTCTAGCGTGTCACGGCTTGATATTTTTTTTGAAGATTTGCGTTTTAAAATCAGTCAGTATGATATGTACGTCCAAAAAAATGCTATTTGAGCAGAAAGTCATGTAAATTCGACGGAGAGAAGTACAAAAATGAATGATTATTTCAGTAGCTAGTACTTCAGTACTAGCCCAGAATTATACTTTTAAATTTAACGTGTTTAAATTCCCCCAAAATTTATCAAACTACGGAGTTATCCTTCATGCAAAGCTCCGTCCATAGATGGTTTTGGCTTCCTATTTCGGTCATTTTGGCATGTTCTCGCTTATGCAAATTTTGCATAAGAGTTGTGGTGTTCCAAAGTTTTTGATCCCTAGCATCGCTGACGAGTAATTAATTTACGAAATGTACACATCTGATGCTTCGAAATCGATATGAAATGTATCACACTTTCTTTTTCAAGAATTCAGAGTTGTGTCACAAACCACGTTATAAAATGTACATAGATTAACTTGTTTTTATATGCTGCATCTCCATATTGCAAGTAATATTTTTATGAATGTGTACTGAACTTTAAAATATTTGATTGAAAACGTATATGATAAATTCAGTGTCAAAATTTAACATTTTAGTGTTTATTTTATAGCTATTCAAATGCGGTCGACCTGTTTTTTGGTCATTTCTGAAGAGATAACCGCATAATGTACTACCTGACTATGACATCCCCAGATCACTGGTGTACTGGGTCCTCGTTCAGTTTTAAATATTTTCACAAATACTGTTAATTTCAATTGATTTGTACATGTTTCAGCCACATTACGGCCATATTCTGAATAGGAACTTTATTGAACAAACAGTATAAAGGAAGACTGGTTTCCCAAACAGGTCCATTATTCTTACTTTGCCGGCCGTTTTTGCTCTTAATAATTGAATATTCTTGATGGACCAATTTCGATTTTTTGGGGACATTGGCATAGTTTAATAGCTTTCTTTCTGTAAGTACCGATCACCATTTCCCTATTTTGTGTAATAGGCCTTGTCTGGAAAATGTTAAATCTTGATGTAAATCACCAAATACATTGAAATTTTGAGATTTTTAACAAGAAAATTATTTAATATTATCTAATATATCTACAAAAATTTGAAGTCGATGCCTTATTTAGTTTCTGAGTTTTCCATATTGAAAATACATAGGATATATGGAAAGCTATCAGTTGTACCTCACACTGGCCATTTTGTTTTGTTTATGCCATATATGGTCATCAATTAAATGCATTGTTATACATCCGAAACCTTTCTGGATAAGGAAAAAATTCTTTAGTGGTCTTTAAATCTGACATTCATTAAACTGTCTGCCAATTTTCATTTAAATACTGCAATTCTTAAAAACTTTACAGCAATAAAAATATTGATAGTTCATAATCTGACATGGTAAAATTCTTGAATTTGTACTTACCAATTATATATGACCAACTTTTCTTGAAGAAATTTTGTTTGGGTGATGAGTTCTATGGAATGACAGATAAATATAGCAATTCAAGTTATAATTTGCAAGTTTAGCTTTTACAAGAGTTGGCCTATAGTCAATTACAAAAAGGATGTACTCGACAACTGTACGTGATACAGCGTTGTGTTCAATCCTTCTCCGGTGGTTACATTTTGTAAGGAAGTTTCTTTAATTCTACAGATTATAGAAATCAAGCAAAACAAAAAAAAGTATAATTAAAATAAAAAAAAACAACAAAACTCGCATGGAAAGAAAAAAAATTAAATTAGATTACTGAGTACACATTGGTTATCATGTTACCACCAAGTAAAAACACTTTAAAACTACCCAGTTTATCATATTAATATAGGAGAGTTGGTGATCTTCACCTTGACCTTTTTAATATATCAAAAAGTAAAATGATAGTTCATTAAATCACATTTAACATAGATGACACGAGTAATTCTTTAAAGAGATGAATGATATGATTATTTAAACACAGTTGAAACATTGCTCTTCAGAGGATTTGTTTTGATGATTAATTTCGATTTATTTGGAACAGATGACATCGGCGTAGTTGTAAAGGCTTCGTTTCTGCCAGTACTGATCAACATTTCCCGTGTAGATCAACGTTGTGCAATTACAAAAATCGTGTACGATGTACTCGATAACTGCATGTGATCTAGCGTTGTCTCCTATCCTTCTCCGGTGGTTAAGATAGTTAGTTTATTTCGCGCTCCACTTTTCTCGATAACAAAGTCTCACGCGACTCGCAAACGCATGTACAAAGACTTCAAACTTGGTTTCCTCAGCCAATTAAACTGACGGCCACAATTATACTGAAATACATCTGGAAGTGGTGTTTAGTCCAATTCAACTAATTTACCAATCAACTCCTCCGCCATTATAATTGACCTACATAATATAACTTCATATCAAGACTGTCGATTTATTTTGGTCCGACGGTATTCGATCAACCCGCATGATAGCAATAACTCGTGTTATTTTTATAAAGATTAAATCTTTGTAAAGAAAATTTCATCGAATGCTATACAATTGCACTGAAAGTTTATCCTTACTATCTCATCATTTCTGTCATACAAAAATTGTCATTTAATTTATACTATTTAAATGTAAGTAATTGGTGAAATACTAGAGAATTGATGCTGGATTCACGCATGAAGTTCAATTTACGAACAGGCACTAAAGGTGCCTTAAAGCAAACGTATAGTTCCTTTTGTAAACACGACTAGGCCTCCACTTTTACGGTGAAATTAATCGTTCTACATCTTTCTTTTTTGCAAAGATTTGCTATTACTGTGGATTCATTTATTTTCGTGGATACTAATTTTCATGGTTCATTGAAAAATGTGAGCTTTCGAGGATACTTAATTTCGTGGTTTTGCTTTTTCTTGGTAACAATACAACTGATAATTTACAGTTCGTTGGATACTTAAATTCGTGGTTCGCCTATTACCACGAAATCCACGAAAATTGCTATCGCACGAATAATAATGAATTCACAGTAACTATGTTGATCTAGTTTAAAGTAGCATTCTCGTTAATTCACTGAGAATGTACCCTGGTCTCGCTGTGATATATACTGCTCATTTCATCTCAAATCTAGATTTTGAATGTCCCTTTTTCTTAGATAAAATAATTGCAATAAACGGAACCCAACTGATCTACATTGCATATGTAATACTCTATGGTATGAGGGAACCATTGACAATGAAACGTATACAAAAAATTTAACTGACGAATTTGCGAGCTGCATGTCCTTTTGTAATTATCCACAGCCAATACAAAGCGCAGCCAACTTCCGACACAAGATAGAATTATCCTTGGCCAAGCTCCCAGATGGCTTCCTGCTAGACATTTTACTAAGAGTAGACTTTAAAAAAAAGAGAAATTCACATCATTTAAGGACCATTTGTACGAATTGCTACAATCACAAATGAGTTACGCCGGAGGAGGGGGTAGTAAACCTTTTCATTTCATTACGTAGATGACAGTCATATATTACTAAAACACTGGAATAGGACATTGTAAAGGTCGTTCAATGCACGTTTCTTGAATATACATAAAATAATACAGTCACACGGTCGTCGTGGTCCCACTAAAATGGAAAAGAACATTGTAATCTACGATCATCCAATGCACTTATCTTGAATATACATAAAACGATACACATGGGTCATCGTGTTTCCACATCTTGAATACACATTGGTCATCATGCTAACCCCATGAAATGCACTGGTTAAAAACTACCCAGTCTATTTTTTTTTTAATGTAGGAGAGTAGTGAACTTCACCCTGACCTTGTTAATATATCAAAAAGTAAAATGATAGTTCATTGAATCATATTTAACATAGATGACAAGGGTAATTCTTTACAGAGATGAGTGATCATTTAAACGCAATTGTGGAATTTTCATTGAAACATATGTTCACTAAATGTAGCTTACAGAGAAATGGGTAAAATAAAAGGTATAACAAAAAGGAAGATGTATATCATTAACAGACTATGAAGATTCCCTGAAAATTTCATTATTATTCAAGGAGTTGTTTAGGAGGAGATGCGGCGAATAAGACAAAACCCTTTCCCCATTATAGTCTTAAATCACCGTCAAGAGATTATCCCATGTAGAAGAACTTGAAATAATCCATAACTAAACGTAACATGTACGTCCCAATTGCAAGTTCGTTATATTCCATTGAGCTGTTAGGAGAATTTTTGCTTATGCATCAAGCGAGTTAGTAAACATTACACTTCATCGCTTAGATGTGTAAAACTGCAAAAGAACATTGTAAATGGTCATCCAATGCATTTATCTTAAACATAACTAAACATATGCCACTAAAACTGGAAAAAGACATCAAATAACCAAGCAGCAGCAGCAGCAGCAGTCTTTTACATTATAGTTTTGTCATATATGACAATGTCAAAAGAAGAGTCCAAATGATAAGAAGTTGAAATATTAAAATAACAAAACCGGGTATGCAAATCTTTATTATAGTCTTGCTGGTTCCTAAAGCTTCATTCATATTAATTGATTAATGTATGGGAATACTATATTTGTAATACTATGCTCTGTCCAGCAAAATGTAATTCTGTAACAGAAGAATTAAAGATAGCTGTACAATGTCATGTAATACCGTTACTTGGAATTCCTGAAAACTTGATTATGCCCATTTAGAAGTAAGATTTGTGGGTTATAGCTGATGATACATGGCCTGCTTTCGCCAACTAGGGAATAATCAAATAAAAATTAAAGGAAATAGCAAAATGGAAACTTTCGTATGAGATACTGTCCATATGACAGAATAAAGTAATATGTTGTCCTGAACATTAATTGATTATCAAATTTTGTCCGCAGGTCAGTTTTAATATAAAATATTGTCCTCAACGACATAAATTTAAAGGACAATATTTTGGTTTACAACTATATTGATAATTTGAACCGTTTCAAGTTTTCTGTGGAACAAAAAAAACATGGATAAAATTATTTGATTCTGTCGGCTGAAAAACTAGATATGATACAGAATAAATATACAAAACCATGCCACATGATTGTATTGGCAATATAGCAATATAGTAGTAGAAGTCAGGAAAAAAAACTGGTTCGATGGGTAATCATAGGGCAGACAAAGTCAAGAAATCAAAGAATACAAAAACTGAAATGAGATCACCATACAAAATAGAAAGAAAACGAGCAACAAAAACCTGTAGCATGGACCAAGTGCACTGGAGATCACATGAGAGGTGACTTTTGATGCAAAACGGGGATGATAGCAGCTCGGATAGCTGCTTGATTTAATGAGTAACGATGTAACGCCAGAGTGTTGTCTAAGCTTTATACACAACAAGCTTTTAATGAATAACCCATACATATAAACATGTTTCAGCTCTAAATACGTTCTACAAAATAATAAGAATATGTAACCCTTAATTTACTCACGTATCCTTAAAATTTCAATATTGACTAACTATGTAAATAAGTGGAGAAAAACATTTTCATAGATCAAGTACGATTAAATCTTTATTAAAAATGGTATAAAATTCAAATTTTAAACAATTTTCTACGTTGAAAAAAATAAATTCATTATAGCCAAGAATATATGAACCTAAATGCTGCCTGGTTCATGTACAGTCATCAAAACATGGCGAACATTTTTGTAAATTCAAGGTTAATGTTTCGTAGTTCTTCAACATTTTTCACGGAGTGATACTTTGGAAACACGCGTTTTATAAAATCAATCAGTATGTTCAGTATGTCCGAAACTTCTTTTTCAGGTGAAAGTCGTGTAAATTAGCAAGAAAGAGTACAAAAATGATGTATTTTTTTACCCTTTTGTAGAGCCTGGATTCATCCCGGGTTTTTTCCTTGGGGCTCGTATCAATCATTTCCTTTTTTGTTTCTGGATTGTGTTTCGTAATTGAGCTTGGATGACGTTATGGTATTTTCTATATTTTATCGAAGGATTCAGCTAACACGTCCATCTCACAAGATTGAAAATGCACATAGATTAACCTGTCTCCATTAAAAATTGCTGAATTCTGCATCTCAGCATGGCAAGCAATATTTTTGTGAATGTATATTGAACCAAGAAATATATGATTGATTCAGTGGGCGTTAAATTGTATATTTTAATGTTTGGTATTTACTGAAATATTGTCCACCTAGGTTTTTTATGATTGCTCTGTAAAACAATATGTATGACACATATACCCCAAAATAAAAAAAAATCAGATGCGTCCCCACAAAGTTTATAAAATATTCACAATGGTGTTTATTTCAATAAATTCCTTAAGGAAATTTTGTGAATGTTTCAGCTATATCATGGCCATATTGTGAATCGCAACTTCGAATTCACTGAAGTAACAGTCTAAAGGATAACGTGTTTCCCAATCGTACGGATACATTATTCTTACTCAATAGAGTCATTTTTTGCTCTTAAATGAATATGCTTGGTAAACCAATTTCAATTTATTTCGGATAGAGGAGAATTGTTGTTGTTATAATGTGTTCATTCCTTCAAGTCCTGATCGCAATTTCCCGTCTAGGTTAACGTTGTGCAGGTACAAAAAGGGTGTCCTCAACAACTGCATGTAATCCAGCTTTGTGTTCGATCATTCATCGGTCGTTAAGATAGCTGGTTTACTCTCCATGTATGATACTGTATTATTTCACCTCTGTGGTGAGATTGCGTCCAATAACAAAGGATCACTCGAAGTACAGCGGCATGTAGCAAGGCTTCATTCCCTCCTTCTTAAGGTAATAGATACGTAAATAGACGATCTGTCGTTTTTATGAGTTTTTAGCATGCAACAAGATTGGAAGGACTTGTATCAGCATATCGAAAAATTAATATTTAACATTCATAGTTTATTAGATATGATTGATTGAAA
>JAOXYH010773046.1:0-12459 GCA_028566455.1 Botula fusca | reverse complement strand
TGTCATTCTACAAGTATAAATAGACCTACACACAAGCTAGTCCAGAAACTTTGCCCAAGTGGGACGCGGACGCCGACACGGACGCCAAGGCGACTGCATTAGCCCCCCCACTCTTCGAGTGGGCGCGCTAAAAAATTATACAAATTTTTCCAAAATTTAAATTTGACCTAGAGATTCTCACAGTAAAGTTACTGTATAAATTTGAAGTCAATGAGTTAGCAAATAAAAATGCTAGAGCACTTAGAAAATCAAATTCAGCAAAAAAATCAAAGGGTCATATCTCCTATATAAATATAGGATTTTCCCAAAATTTGAACTTTACTCAGAGATTCACAAAATAAAGCTTGTGCATAAATTTTAAGTCAATCAGTTCACGAATATAAATGCTAGAGCACTTACAAATCAAATTCAGCAAAAAAAAAAAATAAAAGGGCAATAACTAATATAAAAATATATGGATTTTCTGCAAATTCGAATTGGCAAAGAGATTTCACTGTAAAGCTTGTGTATAAAATTTGAAGTCAATTGGTTCATCAATAAATATGCTAGAGTGTTTACAACATGGGACAGACATACAAATTGACTAACAGACAAATGGACCGATAGATGGACATCCCGACTTTCATATCCCCACACTGTGACAAGGGACAAAAACCTTATTTTTCAAAAATATATTTAAAAACACTAAATTGATGGCTAAATGTACACAATATCCCAATTGCTTCAAGAATGAAAGGAAAAATCAATAAAATTTGATGGATATTGAATACAAAACAGTTTATGTGATATCTACCAAATTATTTTTTTGCCATAAAAGATATATTTTCTAGGATAAGATAGTCTGTATAATGAAAGCAAGTCTTTTTTATGATATTAATATTGTGTCAAAAGGAGCCATTAACATGGGATGCTTTGGTTTAGCCATTACTAGCAGATTTCAATCAGAATCTAATAAAATGATCGTAAAATCTCCTGAAACAGACTAAAACCTTGGAACTCTGTACCAGTCATATCTATCTTTGTCTATAAGCAAGCCATTTAATTTTCTATAAGCAAGCCATTTAATTTGCTTTCTGCATGGTTTTAACCTGTATCAGGTAGCTTTTCTATCAACAAAGCCCAGGGGAACTGTGAATTAATGGACTTATCTAGTATGAACAATGGAATCTTTGATAACTTTTATCATGCTTTATAAATAATAAATTAGGGGGAATCATATATATCAATACAGAAATACAACTACATGTACAGTAACAGTCAGGCAAATTATTAATTTTCCACCCATTCAAGTGGAAGTCTCCAGTATGACTCCAATTGCAATCAACTGTGTCTCCACCAACACTCCACTGTGCACTGTGATTCCACCAACACTCCACTACCACTCCACCAACACACCAATGTGCACCGCGATTCCATCAACACTCCACTGTGACTCCACCAACCCTACACTACCACTCCACCAACACTCCACTGTGTCTCCACCAATACTTCACTGTGTCTCCACCAACCCTCCACTACCACTCCACCAACACTCCACTGTGTCTCCACCAACACTCCACTGTGTCTCCATAAGCACTCCACTGTGTCTCCATAAGCACTCCATTGTGACTCCAGCACCCCACTGATCTCGATCAACACTCAACTGTGTCTCCATATGCACTACATTCCACTGAAACTCTAGAGAGCACTCCAATGAAACTCTACAGAGCACTCCATTATGTCTCCACCAGCATTTCACTGCACCTTAACCAGGTTTCCACTATGACTTGACTACCACTCCACTCTCTCTCCATCAACACTTCCCAGACATTCCAATACAACAATAAATCATGCTGCTGAACTGACAAAATCTAAGAGGAATATAGCGAACATTCTCCAGGGTAAGCATAATGTGGGAAATTGACAATCTGACAGCACTTTACTGTAGTTTATATCAGTGCTGTTAACAGTTGTGTGATTTCCAATGATTCCTGGCATATCGAACTATATTATGCTTTTTTACAGTTATTTTATTGTACATGTGCTTTTATTTTAAGAACACAAAACTTAATACCATCAAAGTGAATAAAAAAAATTTTGTCATGCTGACCTTGGGTAGGTAATTGATAAATCTAATCATGGATTGTTGCGAGTCAAGTGCACCCTTTTTTGCTGTTACAAAGCAGAGCCCAAACTCAAACCACAGTGGTGATAGGCATGACTGTACAGGTAAATTTAACTGACTACCCTAACCACTCAGCCACCCAGGTCCCTATTAAGCAATGACGCAAGTTCAGAAATCAACAAATTAACATGAAGGCAATACAACTGGCTAAGACATTTAAAAACTTGTGACTTGAACAACACCAGGAATACACCTTTAGTATGTGTAAAGAATCTTAAAATTCTGTAATCCTGGTTCAAAGCTTTGTGATGGAAGACAAAATTAAATGCCAGCTGGCAGCTAATCAAATATTAACAAAATTACAATGGAAATTACATTATAAGATGACTTATCTAACTAGGTTGACTTTAGAATGAAATGTCTAAAGAGGTATTGTTCAGAGATTATCTGATGTATCTACGACATGGCGAGGTTTTACATGATATACTAATGCTGTTATACCGGTGTTGACAATGTATGTACAATGGAGTTATGTACCGGTCTATATACTAATATTTGTTTGTTTATTTTCTGTTAAATATATATACATTTATTGCTTAATTTTTCCAAACCTTAAAATCAAAGAGGTGGCCATTTGAATTTTTTTGTGAAATTCTTACTTTTCTCTTCAGCCCCATGAATTGAGACAAAAACTTTCTTGAGTTTGGTTATCGATCATTACTGCTTCACTTTTTAAATAATTTTTCTAAAAAAATTCAAAACAGCTGATTCCAGTCTCAACAAAATGTTTAAAAGGTACAGCACCACATGGCAGAAAATAATATATGAAGACACCAAACAGAAATCTAAGCTCACATATCATATGGCAACAGACCGTGAATGGAGAAAACAATGAAAGTAACGATCAACAATCGAGCATCACAATACAGAAAGTAAAAGCAAGAACTGAGTAACAGGAACCCAACCAAAACCTGGGGGTAAACTCAGGTGCTCCAGAAGAGTAAGAAGTTTCTGCTCAACATGTGGCACCCATCGTTGAAAAATCAGTTACAATACATGTGACAAACAGTTAAATTTATCTCGTGTCTTGCTGTCAAAGTCAGGTCAACCAATTAAGTGATAATAACATATAAGAACCATTTCAAACAAATTTTAGACAACTGTTCCAGAGTTTTGACCAGAAAATATCACTTGTCCATTCAATCAGTGTGAAAGTACATGTATTGCACAGAGACTCAGTGCCTTAAGCAACAATCAAACTCATTCTTTTTTTGTAATTGCAAGACTGAATTATAAGCAATACAGACCCATTGATAGACATGTCAATCAACTTCTTCACCCCGGAGTGGTCAAACACATCCTCCTGAGAGGCTTCTGGCTCAAATACCACATTGTAAACAAACGACCGATTGGCTGATGGATGGTCCACCTAAAATCAAACATGATAATATGTTAATGCATTTTAAATATATATGTTCCTCTGAAGTTGATAAGATAGGTTAAAATTCTAAAGTCTTAAAAAATTAAGCAAGTCCAGCTGATCAAACTGAAAAATATTACTGGCTTACAAACATTTCCGAGTGGTGTACCTGTATACTGTACATGCTCTGTATTGGAAATTTTTTATGTATGTTCGATTTTTGCTTTCTTCACAGTCAATTTTTCATGTGTGTTTGATTTTTGCTTTCTTCACAGTCAATTTTTTCGAAGTGAAATTTACCTCAGCAAAAATTTCACTGTCAATTGAAACACTAGAGGGGTTAGGATTCACCGGCAGATTGATATTATTGATCGCTAACTAGTACGATTTTCATCTCGAGTTGGCAATTGTGATACTGAAAACAGTTTTTTTCTTACTTCCTCTCCAATCTGGTAATGGTGGAAGTTTTTGAGATAGGCCATGAGGCTGATGAACTACAAATTGTAAATGCCCTTGCAGCATTTAAATCCACTGAGTAATTATGGAAACATGATATATTCATTCAAACGTTGAAAAAAAGAGCAAATATTTAATAATTATTATTCTCAAGTTCACACTGCATATCATGATGCTATCGTATCACTTCCAAATACCACAATACATAACATGTCGTGGATTTTCTCATGATACTTATCTCTAAAAATACGAATTTTAATTGCCATGAAAAACTTTACCTCCCTCTTTTATACAGAATTCATGAACAGCAGTGAACTGATGTAAAAATAACCTGATACATGGTAATACTATAGAACAGATACAAATGATCTTGTACTTGTGAAATCAAAGATATCAACATCTTTGGGAACAATGATGAATTATTCATTATTATAACCTGGGTAACCAAATAAATATCAGTATTTTCACATCTGGCAAAAATCTGGTTTCCTTCGACACCAAGTTTACATTTTTGATGGCACTGTACTGCCATATATATGTATTTGTATAAGCTGTATTTACTACCTAGGCTTAATGAGAATGAACTTTGTCCTGAGGCCAAAAACTGGTTGCATTGGGTACCTGGGAGGTTTATTTAATTGGTTCATCTTTCATGCAAGACATCAGGAAAATTACCATGAAATATGCTAGTGTTTACGTCAATCTTCTGGTTCATCTTTCATGCAAGACATCAGTAAAATTACCATGAAATACGCTAGTGTGTATGTCAGTCTTCTGCAGGGTTGAACATTGTCAATAACAGAGCAACAGGAGTCCAAGCAGAAATCTATTGTATTGAATTTTGCACAGTGGATGTCTGCTGAACTTTCTGGAGTCTTGCAAGTTGTGTAGTGAGATGTATGCAGAACAGCTCAAAACCTATAGCTATTACCCAGAAATTTTTCAAATTTTAAACTACAAAATGTATTCATCCTTGCATAATGAGACAAATAACTTCTACTAACAATTAACTTTAGTAAATTTAAAATTTCTCTGGACCAGAAATCCCTGGGACCAAGGGATGAAGAATTTTGATCACTTTGCAGAGATTATCAGACTACAGAGATTAATTTGCAAAGGAATAAACAACTTAAGGCCAGTAAAATTAGCTTTGCCATTTTTCTGAGGGGTGGTTTAGATACGTTCCAATCAGAAAAAGGGGCAAAACTAGAGCAAAAAGGCTGACTGAAGTCTAGTTTTCAACATTTTTCTATGTAAAAGTGGAGGGTTCTAATGTAACAGGAAAATATGTCAGCAAGTAAAATTGGTCCGGACGGAATAAAGCCCCTAGGAAGATATGTCCAGATATCAATTTTACTAGGAATATTTTTCTGAGGAAATATTTCCTAAGAATATCTGTCCACCCAGATTGATTTTCCTAACACTAACACCTGGAACCTGCCCCCACTAGATTTCCCAACGTGTATTACCTCAACTCTTCCTTCACCATGGAACTTTGTAATTGTCTGATCCTTTCTTTCTTTTTCTTGATTGTTCAATGGCCGAACTCTGAAAACACATATAAATAAAATAGTAATTTCACATAAACTTGCAAAGGCATGCAATTACATGAAACAGTCCACACTTATCACAGCAAACCCCAAAGAAACCAGCCAGTTTATTTTAACTTAGTTGAATTGCATGTACGAGGAGTAAATTTATTTACCTATTACTGAAGACAGCCTAGGTGTCCTCCTCAAGGTATTAAAATATGTGACAAGTTTGAGGCAGCCAGATTTGACTGTACATTTGTACATCTAACTATATACATGTACTTATTCAGATTTACACAAAGCTGAATCTTTTTTCTGCATGTACTATCTACTTCAAAATCAAACATTTATACAGTTGAATCTCGATTTCTATAACACCTATTACTCGAACACCACCCATTTCTTGAACCACTTTTCAGTCCCGTCAATGAATATTTTATATCTTTTACCATCAATAACTCGAACACCATGCATTTCTCGAACTAATTTGAATGGTCCCTTCTAGTTCGAGCTACCAAAGTTCTACTGTAACTGAAAAGAAAAATTCAAAAGTGTCGAAGAAATGATAGCAAAATCCAGCTAAGGATACCTCTTGTGAATTAACCTTTAGTTTTATACAATTTTATGAAGTATTTACCTGATTTGATATCTGGCATTACATGTACTTTCATTCCTAATACTTTTTCTGAAAAACAAAAACAAGCAAATATGACTTATTATGATACCTTGTTCTTTTTTGTCTTCACACAGACTAAGCAGTATTCAAAACACAAATCAAGTCCCGCAAATCTCTAATGAATTAGGTAGTTGTTAATGACATTAACAACTACCTAATTCATTAGAGATTTCCGTTAAAATGAATTTGGTATCTATACAGTTAGCGAATTCATTAACTTTGCACCAGTTAGCGAATTCATTAACTTTGCACCATTTCATGTTTTGCCATTTTCTGACAAAAATTGGTAATCCAGTAATTATTTTAAATAGATTTTCTAAAAATCTGGCTAGGGCATTAAAAATCCATCTACGCCATATGGAATAAAAAATGAAAATGCCTTAAACATACTCAACTATGAAAATCAAATATAAACCCAGATGTTCAAGGTTACCAAATATGGTAATGGTAGTTTATTTTTTGAGTTTAGATTTCTTATATATTTATTTGAGATGTTTACACTTCACTGTTTCGAGAAAACACAAAGAAACCAAGAAAGTAAATGTAGCTAATCCAATTTTTGCCCAATTTTGCCTCCAGAGTTAACAAATATAGTAACCATTACCAAATTCATTAACATTAACAAATTTTGAGATTTCCAGAACTGAAATTTGAAAGATACATGTATATGTAATCTCAAAACAAAAGATGGAAGAAAACATAAAATTTTAATCTGATAAATTTAATTCACACAAAAATTACATGCTCAATAAACATGAAAAATTTGATATTTTGCAATCAAATTCACTTTCTGTTTTAAAAGCATAAAGATTTTAATGAGTACCTTGTAGCTGTTTATTGGACAACTGTAATTTTCTTATTTCTTCTTCATATTTCTGTTTCCTTAATGTTTCCAGTTTCTCCCTCTTTTTCGATGACTGTACTAAAGATTCATAATCTTCATGGACTTTTTGAATTTCAAGTTCAAACTGAAATGAAAGGAAATATCAGCTGAAAAGCTGAAAGGTAAACGAGAGCACTTGCACTCATATACATATAACTCAGTACTCAAGAGCACATATTTCAAGCTCAAAATACAAATCAAGAATTTCGCATGTTTGGAGTACTACGTCATAAGTAATTACTTGACTATAATCCTTCAGTGTTACTTCTTTCTCAAAACAAAACTATATAGTCAATGTACTAAACTATTTGAAAGCACCACATGATAAATAGTTACACGGCTCACTTACATTACAATGTAAATGTACATGTATTTCGGCAATAGTCTCTTGAATGAAGTTTGGATTTGTATGAGATTTAGCTGAAAAGGACAGCTAGATTTTGCAGATACTGATTTAAATCTGGGAGGAATATAACCAGATAAGTCCCAGTTTAAATAAACTATTCTAATGACTTTTGATTCACACACACGCGAAATACTTAGTACTACCCTTCTGCCAGAAAGGCACATGTAAACAAACTATGTACAAGTTACATGTATACATTACTAGATGTACATGAAGTATTTACGGAATCTGCAGGGGTTTCATTACTTTCTGGACAACCAGTACTTTTATATTTACAGGCGGTACTTTCCATTTATTTTTTTAAGATTATATATAAAATTTTCAAAATTCTGGCGGTACCTCTCAGTAATTTAGAAGGGTAAAAGTACCGGGTACCGCCTCCTAATGAAAGGCCTGAATCTGTAGAGAAGTACCTCCTGCAAACTGTGAGGTACCAGCACCATCAAAGACGAAACCTGAATGTATTTATATTATGTACAACATGTATGTTACTATTGAAGTCATGTCATGAAAACCAAACCTGTTTTGAAGACCCAATTTTTGCTCTCCCAACAATGGTCTTTTTAAAACTTGTAGGTTTTTTCTGTACCTTGACTGGCTATTCTAAATGCAGTCTTTCAATGACTGTGTTTCACATGTACATTTTGTATGAGGGGAAATATTGACCTAAATGTATACATGCAAATGTAACATTATAGCTTACCTTTTGTAATTTTGAGACTTTTCTATAATAATTATTCAGTTCCTCTCTCAGTTTTTTATTCTCATCAGTTAACATATTCAACATTTTAGCTGTGCTTGCTGATAGAACACTACAGTCATCTATTCCTGATGTTACCGGTGATCTGCATTAAAAAAAATCACCTTGCTATAACAACGCACTGGACTTTATCCAGGGAAAAGGTTTATTAACAATGTACAATGCATGTATGATCAAAACTGGCTACAACGATAAAAAGATGAAAATTCTGCATTTTGTAAAGTATGAATTTGTTATCAAACTTATCATTAAATGATAATTTTTTTTTTAAATCACATCAGTTAAATTTAATTGAGAAGTTTGTAGTTTTCCCCGACTGTTAGATCATCAGATTATCTGCTTTCTAGACACATTAATCAAGAATATTATGTAATGTACAGTAGTTTAGAATTTGAGTCTGTCCTATATTTTCATCATGATGAAGAATAAAGCATTTTTAAAATCATTTTCAAAGTATAACTATAATCAGCTTTGTCACCAGTTTGGACCAGTAGTCTTGTGGCCCAGCTGAACAGAGGTCCACTAAGAGCACCAGGTCCCGGTCATAAAACTTTGCTCAGTGCTTGGAGCACAAAAAGTAGTTTCGGCATTTTAATTAGTTGAAGTTGGAAACTGTTAAAGGTACTACAAAGTTTCATGGCCGCAACGCCAGATAAGAAACAAACAAAAATTTACACAAATGTTCACAATATTTACCTTTGAGTTTGATTGTTGTGTTCTAAATGACCACTTCCATATAAAAGATTAGCAGATTTGTTATGAGCCTCCATGTAACGTGATAAATCTGGCTGAGACCGACATGTTGTCATGTCTGTCCTGTCTACAGTTTCGTAAGATCTCCTTAGTTCATTGGCTTTAGCACCAGGATATTCAGGAGGAGGGGGTAAGTTTGTAAAGTAACTAGATTGAAGCTGATTAGGAGCATGTTCCACATTCCAGCTTGGACTAGAATAAATAGGGGCACCAGGAAAAGAAGTCACATTCTCCGATTTAATTCCTGTACACATTCCACTAAATGTTCCGGAATTTGTTTGCCACTGTGTCACACAACACGAACTGTTTAAATATCCATTTTGATCTGTAGGATATGGAATACAAGGTGCTGCCATGTTATAATATGGCTGATTTGTTGGATGAACATCCAAAGCAGTTTTTGGCATTCCAAGACGTTCTAGTATGCTATATCCCATATCACTAAATTCTGGCTGATGATAGGCAGGTTGAGGGGTTTGAGTTTCTTCCCCCTGTGGTTCTTGTCTTTGTGTTGTAGCAAGATTTTCCATTGATGACACTGAAACATCTGTGCTGGTTTCACTTCCCGAAAAACTCTGTCTTAAACCTAAAATAAAATTATTAACAGGATTGTTAGAATGAATTATGCAGCAGTCAAGATTAATTTCACAAATACTGCTATATACATTGTACGCCTGTTGTCCAATCCTTTTGATTTAGTTTTGAAATTGAAATATATAATGTACAATGTACACTGTATAAAATTTTTATTTAAAGTTCAGTTATTCTTTATAAATCAAAATACATAAAATTCAACAGAATATTTACCTGGTTGTTGGTTATAAAGCTGTTTAGAATGGCCTGGATAAGGAGGAGGGTCCCTGTACTGTGATTGCTGCTGCATAGCTCGAGATTCTGTGTCCGTATAAACTTTATATTCCCCTTTCAACAGATCTATAAATACAAGTATACACAAATAAATAAATACCATAGATCAATGATATTAAATTTCATTGTTTGTCATTCTGTGTTGTCAAGCCAGGTGTGAAATTCCTTCATAATTAGCAACACTGTGATTGATTAGAACACAATTAGGATATAAATTCCATAATCCACACTAATCTTGGCTCAATATCAAGATCTAATACACTCTTTGTCAATGAATCACATGTAAATAATTTGTAGAATGCAAATGTGTGTAGATTATACAAATCCACTGTGTTGTAAAAAAATGACAAAAAATATTCAGTGTCATATTTTAAATACACAATCTGACTTCTGTCATTATAACAAGTAGGTCACTCAAAGATGGCGATCAAAGAAAAAAAGGGGTGCGTAAAAGAGAAAACGTATAGATCTACAAAAAGCGTTTAATATGGGTAATAAATCGGTTATTTTTGGTTCTGGGTCAAATGTCTTTTTATGTGTAGATATCTATGGAAGGAATGCCCAACAGTGACCGTACATGTATAATTTTATTTACATGCATGTCGTGCATGTAAACAAATTAACACAATCTGTACTGTACGCAGTTATATTGAAACACACATCCAATTCCCCCTTTTCACTAGCTCTTATGGTTATACATGCACAAATACATGTAGGCCTACACAGGCATCACATGTTAGTTCATAAACATGCTTCATTTGCCAAGAGGTATTTTCATCTTTAAACCTACCTTACGACATTACAACACAAAATATCCCTATAAATCGACACTTTAGTTTATCCAATTATAAATTTCAATTATCGTTAGCAACATAATTCATTTCTATCCACGAAATATTGTTTACAAAATGTGCACTCGATAAAAAGTTACAACCTTCCATCTTTTTTGAGCCAGACACAAAATGTTGCGAAGAATCATGGGAAATTTTTCTAACTCACTGAAGCACATAATTTATTCCTAAACGGAATACTTTGCATACTTTAGCGAGTACACAGATTATACAAAGTGTCCCTGAGGCCATAAATATTGGATGGTCTGATTAAAGAGGCCTTTGGGACATCAAATATGTTATTAAACGCGATATTTATTATCATTTTGGATTTATTTGAATAAACCATTTACGATAACTGTTTATTTACATTTTTGTGTGACTGATCTTCTGTTTATCTCAGAAACTTTATTTCTCCATTGACAAGTAATTAATTGTTAATGTCTTAATTTTCCATTTATCATAATGTGTTTGACATTTCTCCCATTTCTATATATCTGAAACGTGTTAGCCTACTATTCTTTTTTTTTTAGATTAAAAACAAAACAAAAAAACAAAAACAAAACAAAAATCTGACAAAAAAACAAAAAAACAAAATTTGACAAAACAAAACAAAAAAGAACAAAAAAAAAAGAAAAAAAAACAAAGAAAAAAAAAACGAAAAAAAAAAAAACAAAAAACAAAGAAACAAAAACAAAAAACATAGCACATACACTTGTAAAAAAATGGTAATTTTAAGTAAAATTAGGAAAACACCGGAATTATACAATAATAAAATATTTGTTGACCCTTTGAAATGTAAACACAATTGGTAGGCAAATTTTGCAGTTTGTAAATATGGAAATGTAGAAGTGGAAAACAATTGTTTTTTTTTTAATAAATAAATAAAAAAGTATACATAAAAATAAAAAGCATGTAAGCTGTCTAAAAATAGCAACACATCAACAATCTTGTTTAATAAGTGAAAATTTTTTTAATCTTCAATAAATTAAATTAGTAAAAATAAAAAGTATATATATATAAAATAATAAACAAAAAAAATATAAAAAAATGTCACTACAAAATGGTATATATATGGGATTAATTTCCAGTTTAAAATAAAAAGTATGTTAAGTATTGTCACCACAAAATGGTATCTAATATTTTAACCAAACCGAAATTCTTCTTTTGGATAAAAAGAAAAAAACCCTCGCTAAATTATTTTAAAAATTAAAAATATTGAACTCCTATGTAAAGTCAAATGTGTGCGGGGCGGCAGCTGGACACTGAACCGCCCTTGATTTGTTAACAGGGCAGAAACTCGGAATGCCAAACAGAACAAAAACGAAGAGAAATTCTCTGTGGCAATACCATATTCCAGAATGTATATAAAACAGTTGTATTATATGTCTCTTGACATGGCGGTCTTATGATAAACTAATGGCAAATAATTGAAGAAAATGCACAGTGAGCTGTGAATCAGCGTAAAAAGAAAACATTGTAATTTTCATAGAACAAGATATATATCTGGAACATATTTTAAAGTAAATTTTGATGAAAAGAAAAACGAAAAAAAGCGTGAAAAGTACCAAAAAAATTGTTTCGATTTTTTTACTGTTTCTTGTTTGTTTTGTATTCTGATCCTGCTTTTTGTCTTGTTTCGTGCTTTTTTCTTTGTTTCGAATGTTTTCCTTACTTTTTATATCCAACTTTAATGTACTTGAAAAAAGGTTGGTAGAATATTAAGATAAAGATAAGATAATATTGTAACATCCATATCATTTTGAATTACC
>JAOXYH010772937.1:0-12468 GCA_028566455.1 Botula fusca | reverse complement strand
ATTTTTGTAGAGGACCACTAGAACAACATTTCTGCCAAATTTGGTTCCAATCTGTTCAGTGGTTTCAGAGAAGAAGATTGAAATGTGAAAAAGTTAACGCCGGACGGACGACGGACGGACGCAAAGTAATGACAATAGCTCACATGGTCCTTTGGACCAGGTGAGCTAAAAATGCAGTTAACAAACCACACAGAAACATACGACACGAGGACCAAAGCACTAGCAATGTGAACTCCAACCAAAGTCCGGGAGTGACACCAGGTGATCCGGAAGGGTAAGAATATTTTATTTGGTTAACGACACTGGTCGCATAGCAAGTGTGAATGTCCGGTGTCAAGTCCGGTGAGGTTCACATCCGGTATGACGAGGAATCTAAAAAAAATATCATGTCGCATTTGTGAGATAATTACATCATATTGATCTACCAAATCATGATGGGCAGCATAGAATTTCTTGAGTGACCATAATAACACAGAACATAACCCTCACTGAGGAGTTTTGTGGAAGCAGTTTGGCTCTGATTAGAAGGTCACTGTACAAATCACAAGCACGACAGTATCGAATCAACTGTGTGAAATGTAGACACCATACGCTTACACTTAGAATGGGAAATTTAAAATCACCACGTTTGCCATAAAGTTTAGATTTAAATTGTCTTTTGTTGTCTATGAACAAGTCTAGGTATGAAGCAGAATGAGTGTGTCAGTGGTCTCATTAATTTCAAGCTCACTTGGATAGATTTGATGTAGGTAATCCTTGACATTAGGATTATTGAGAGACACATTATCATGGTGAACAGACTATACATGTGTGACTCACAAATTATATCGGATACAGTTAGACACATTGACAATTTCAACCTTTTTGAAAATGGCTGATTGTAACTAATTTTCAGTATCGCATTTCATCTTGGGATATCATGTTTACCATGTAAACGAAATACAACGTCAGGTCGGATAATGAAATTAAAAAAAAAATTAAGTTCAAACTATCATATTTTTCATATTACTCATCCAGACTAAAAATCCAGACAATACACATATCTCTGTAGAGAAATCTAACAATCCACAAATTTTCTTGAGAATCCTGCAAGTGATGTAAGAGGAGTTGCGGACAACGTCAGTTCCGCCAGACAACAACATTTTGTTTAAAATGCTTAAGTTCAAACATCATATTTTATACAGTACTTGTCCAAACAGAAAATCATGATAATATGCACATCACTGTAGAGTGATCCAGCATTCCATACAGTTTTATGGGAATCCTGTATTTAGGAGGAGTTGTGAACAACATTCGTTCAGAGGGACAACGTTTTGTTAAAAAAAATTAAGTTCAAACATCATATTTTTTTACAGTACTGGTCCAAGCAGAAAATCCTGAGAATATGCACATCTCTATAAGGTGAACTAACACTCCACAAAGTTTCATGAGAATCCTGCAAGAAATACAGGAGGAGCTGCTGACAACGTAGTTTGATCAGACGGACAGCAGACTGACAAACAATACTCATCCATACAGAAAATCCTGATGATATGCACATCTCTATAATGTGATCTTATACTGAGTAAAGTTTCACGAGAATCCTGCAAGTAATGCAAGAGGAATTGAGGACAACGTAGTTCAGACAGATGGACAGACATGCTGAAACCTATATACCCCCAAACTACGTTTGCGGTGGGGAATATAAACATGCAGTAAACAAACCACACAGAAACATTTGACACGAGAACCAAAGCACTAGCAATGTGAACTCCCGACAACGTAGTTTGATCAGACGGACAGACAGACGGACAAACAATGCTCAACCCAACGGAAAATTCTGATGATATGCACAGCTCTATAAGGTGATGTTACACTCAGTAAAGTTTTATAAGAATCCTGCAAGTAATGCAGCAGGAGTTGGGGACAACGTAGTTCCGACAGACGGACAGACGGGCGGACAGACAGACTGAAACCTAGATTCTCTTCAACTTCGTTTGTTGGGGTATTAAAATGATAAACGCTAAATTATCGAAATTCGAATGCTGCACGACAAAAGAATGAGCATCTGACTTGCATAACGGGACGTCCATTCCAATTAGTCAGAATATCGGTGCATAAAAGCGAAGAATGGTAAACACATCAACTTTACTGCTGCATAAAACTGAGCTGAACCTAACTCTTATGAGAAGCTGGATTGGACATTTCCATTCAAAACGAGAAATTGGTCATAAGAAAATTTTAAACATCGCCTTTGATTGTAAGAGTACATAATTATACCTCTGGGACACATTTATCTATTCCGGTGCATACAACAATTACAGGAGGGTCCAATGTGTCGTTCTTCATCTCCTCGGATGTGTCACTAATACAACAGGAATGTACATTATCAAACCAAAAATCCACATATTCTGAAAATGGAAGATGTTTTTCGTCAAAAGTATTGTAGAAATTACAAGAATGTACATGAACGATACAAAAAAAATTGAAACAAAGAAATGTCATTGCTGATCTGAAATTTCTATGTGTGCGGGTTTCTTACTTAACTACCAAAAAGTATAAAAAGGTTGTCGCATGAGCAAAACGGAAATGATAATAAGTAAATGAAAATGAATCATTAATTAATAAAAATGAAATTAAAAATACATTATTCGACCAGACGTGCCAGATAAGGTGTTAAATATTTAAATTCAGAAATGTTACGTAACAAAGAAACATTGTTTGTGCACATCACTCCAAAACAGAACATACCTCCAACAGTGTCAAATTCTATATTAGTGCTCATCGGTTTGACGTCTTTCAGTATATCAGTAACCAGTAAACACAAGGCAGATCGGTTTAGAAAAATTGGATGAGTTGCATAATAGTCCTTCTCTCCGGCAAAATCCCAAAATGCAAGCTCAGCCAACAAATCAGCTGCTGTTTCATGTTTATTGATATCACTGAAAAAATCGTCAAGCGCCTCAGCTACTCTTTCTGTTATGACTTTCGATATATTGCCTGTCGTCGATGAAGTTGAGGTTTCTGAAAATTTTGTTGGACTATGATCGGATACTTCATCTTGATGTTGTGCCACTAAACTTTCGTCGTCAAGAGAGCGCTGATGTTCCTTCTTTTTTACTGTATCTCTTGGTGGCTGTCCTTCTGGATTCGTTTGAACTGTAGAACTTTCCAAAAGTTGTTCAGATTCGTCCCAAATCCCTTTATTCGGTTCATTATCAGCAAAAACAGGGTTGTCTTCAAGCGCATTTTGGTTGACTGATCTTTTAATTCTAGCTATCAGTTCACTTTTGGCATTAGACGCTAAAATTCAGTAGAGTAAAGTTTGTGTTAATATGATGTGTATATCATTATTTAAACCAAGCAATATATTCACGGCAATGGATATGGTAATGGACAAAGTATGAATGATAAAAATAGTAATAGTAAGCATGAACATATCAAAGAGAAAGCAGGGAACAGGATCATGATATTAAGAGTCTGTCCATGTAAAATCAGGCAGATCCTATAATATGGCTTGCACATGGTAAATCTTATCCCATCGATTTTTTTGTTCCAATGTAATGTTGACGTAATATGTATGTCAGAAAAAAATAGGGAATTTTCTGGATCAAGAGTGGATGACTCAGAATATGATTTTAAAGTTTCCTAACAAAGCAACTAAATTATGTACATATCAAAGAGTTATCTCCCTTTATTTCAAGTTTTTAGTGCTTTCTATGTATTTATTTCACTCTAACCATTGCAGTAAATTACAAAACAACATTAATCTTTTTTAAGAAAACATGGGTTTGTGATCTAAAATGGATGACAAGTTTTTCAAAACAAAATTGGGCATGTGTCACCCACTGCCTGGGTCTTCCATGGACACCTTAATAATTTATTTATACTGACCAGGACTTTCAGGAGGATTTTGTTGAGCTAGAATGTTAAAGAAGCAAAATCTTTTAAAATTTAATTAGTCTGATTGTGAGTTATGCGTTTTATGCTCTTCAATTTCTGAATCGAATTTGGATTTGCATATTTTGGATAACAGCGTCCCTGATGAGAATTTTATAGAGGAAAAGCGCAAAAAAAAGAAAAAAATCTTGCTTTGAAGTTTGATGTAATTTTGTTTTATGAGTAAAAGTCACACATTATACGCCTACATCAGCAATTTGCCCTTTACATGGAGTGTAATAGATGGACAGCAAAGTGCAGGGATAAAGAAATACATAAAATAGAAAAATGAAGCTGGAGTTAACTTCACAGTTTTAGTTAAAAGTACAACCCAAGGGAGTTCCAAATTTTGACAATAAAATATTTAACCCCACTGCAAATCTACATACACTGTATAACAATACTGTATAAAACTTGGATGCACAAAAAGAAAATTTGTTAAACTCGCAAATTTTAAATATTGTTTGTCCAAAATTTGACCCCTCTGGTCTCTTGTATTAAAATACATATTCTAAAACCAATATCCTCGTCCACGTATACAGTAAAATAACACTATTGAGTAGTTAGTTGCATAAAATTAGAAAGGAAAGAGGACTTTATATCACATGCTTCAATTATATTGTTTTTGTTATAAAATCCTGCCCCTTTGGGTTTCATCTTCAAAATCAAAATTTCAAAACCGAATTGCACATGAACGTACAGTGTATCACAATGTTGTATAAAACACGAGAGGAGTTCAGGTCACATGCTTTAACGCATCCATGTTCACAAGAACTTCGACCCCTGTGATCCCCCATTTTCGAAATCTAAATTATAAATACATTATTGCATAACTGCATACATGTATACATATATAATGGTACATATAGAAATGAAAAGCAAAAAAAAGTTAAACTGAAATAATAATTTAGAGTGAATTATAGACGGAAAGCTACACAAATTTCTTAAAAAAACTGTGTGATTTCCGAACTATTCCATAGAAGTAAAACTTATCAATCGAAATTTTTTTGTCACACATGATTCACAGTGGTTCAAAGTTTGTCTGGTCTAGCATTCTATAATATTTATCACAATTATTTCTTATATTCACAATATGTTGGAATAACCACAAGTATCAACATGCCAACAAACGAGACTACGTCATTTTCAAAACAAAACTAAGGAGAGATAAAACAAGTCGAGGTTAAATGCTACGAAGAGAAAATAAAAAATATATAAACCTTATCTCCTTGATATTTTATTGTTTTATGACTAAAATTACTCTTTCCCTGTTTTAATTAATTTTTGTAAACGAGATGCCCTCTGCTATGTTAAAAGAAACAGGGTATGATGTAAATGTTTTTTTTTTGTACATGAAACCCTTACGGCAAATACCCAGAGACGTAACAATTCTTATATTGCTCTAAATGTCAAAGTGACAGTCAGGCCTTCAATGATACCTGAAAACTCGTTACTCACTTCCAATGGAAGCGTATTCTTAAGAAATGGAAAAATTTGCTAGCGCTCATTACCTTGATTCAAAACCCATGCTCCATCACTTAGTCTAATTTTGCATTTATGGACGGCTATATCTATTCCATCAGTACTTTGAACGTCTTCTATACCTTGATCCAGCAAACGCCGTAGCAGACAAGTTTTTCCAACCCCGTTCTCACCAATAATAATAATCCTTATGTAGTACCTTATCTCAGTACCAGACTTCATTATCTCTATGTACATACTTCTATCTAATTCTCCCATCCGATGTATTGCTGACGGAAGTCCTGAGGATACAAAAAAGGTAAAGTCTATAGCATTGCAATTTTTAAAACTAATCACGTTCTTTCGTTTGTCAAAATGCCAGGGACTATCCTGTACCCATCTAGACATCCGATTTTTTCTGCAATATAGATGACGTCTTGTTACTTCTCATTTCAAACACATCTACTGCAATAAAGTCGAAATAAAGGACACCAACAACACCATCAAATAAATCATAAATGATTTATCTATTCTAGTTTTCTTAATTTTGTTTTTGGCCTAGGATTTTCGTCACTCTGAGTATCGTTCCTAATTTTGTCCTTGGCCTTAGATTTTCGGCATTTTAGTATCATTCCTAATATTTATCTTTGGCCTTGGATTTCTGGCTTTTTGTGTAGCATTCCTAATGTTGTCTTTGGTCTTGGATTTTCATTTTTTGGGTATGTTCTTAATTTTGTCTTTGGCCTTGGATTTTGGGCTTTTTTGGGTATCGTTCCTTACTTTGTTTTTGGCATTGGATTTTCAGCTTTTCGGGTATCGTTTCTTATTGTGTCTTTGGCCTTGGATTTTCAGCTTTCTTGGTATCGTTCCAACCGTAGTTTTTACGGACTTCTATTGCATGTATTTACTGAAAATGTGCAAAAAAAAAAAAACAAAAAAACAAAAAAAAGTTTTTATGTTATATTATGAGGTACCTTATACCATTTATCGAATTTGAATTTATATCTATAACCTTTGGACTGATAATTTACAACAGTATCACTGGTGATCAAAAAATAGTGTGACATTTTCAGTTTTCCTGGTAACCAAAAATTGGTGGAATATTTTCAGTTTCCCTGGCTACCAAAACACTGCTACATTTTAATTGATTAGAAATATTTAATAACTAGAGGCTCACCTCAGCCTGTATAGCTCACCTGGTATATCTGGCCTGTTTTAGAGAATCATAAATTGGCAGCTTAAAACATGTTTATGGGCAAATGAAGGTCATTTTGAATTTCTGATTGGCAAACACGACATAAAACTTAAAGAGGACCATCTAAGGAAAGTTTCTGCAAAATATTATTTTCACTGACTGAGCACGTTCTGACTCAATGGTATTTCTAACAGCGTCCAATGTTAAATTTGACGTAATGTGTTGGCCGTCTTGGATTTCTGAAAGCCAAACAAAATTGTAATTTTGTAGAGAATCATCAAAGAAACATTTCTGTCAAGTATTATTTTCATTGACTGAACATTTTCTGACAAGAAGATTTTCAACGGTATTTTGCATATCGTCAAATGTTAAACTTAGATTTACAAACACAAATTGTGATTTTGTAGAGGACTTTCAAAGGAACATTTATGCAAATTAATATTTTCATTGACCGAACAGTTTTTGACAAGAAGATTTTCAAAAGTTTTTCCCATAAGGTCCCATGTTAAACTTTGATGTAATGTGGCAGCCCTCTTGGATTTCTGATCGACAAACAAACTGCAATTTTGTAGAAGACCATCCAAGGAATACTACTGCAAAATATTGTTTTCATTGACTGAACAGTTTCTGACAAGAATATTTTCAAAGTTTTTTTCCCATAAGGTCCCATGTTTAACTTTGACATTATGCGCCGGCCATCTTGGATTTCTGATCGGCGAACATAACTGTATTTCTGTAGACCACCATCCAATGAACATTTCTGAAAAATATTATTTTCATTGCCTGAGCAGTTTCTGACTAGAAGATTTTTAAAGGTATTCCCATAGGGTCCAATGTTTAACTTTGATGTATTGTGGCGGCCATCTTGGACTTCTGATCTGTAAACAGACTGAAATTTTGCAGAGGACTGTCCAACAAACATTTTTGCAAAATATTATTTTCACTGACTGAGCAGTTTCTGACCAGAAGATTTTCAAAGGTATTTCCCATAAGGTCCAATGGTAAACTTTGACGTAATGTGGCTGCCATCTAGGATAATAACAAAATTTTCTTTATAATTTTGCCCTTTTGGCTCCACGTTTATCATAGATAGTAGCTTTCCCTAAGGCCTCCTGTAATACTGCCTCAATTGCACTCATAAGAAATTCGGATGTAAACAAACACTGCATTATCTTTTGTTAAATAAACTTTCTTTATATTTTCGAAATACGATTAGTCTGTATTCATTGTTACCACAGTAAATTTTACGGGTCAACGTTACAAGAGAATAGTGTACATCAAACAATAAGGTCAAAACACTCAGTGTTTACGTCTTATAATTCTTTTTTCAGTAGAAACGCAGCAATATTATAATTATCGGAACTTTTTATGTAGTAGATGATACGACTGTACGTCATGCTGAAATATCACAAGAAATGCTAAACCAAAATAAAAAAGAGACAGCAATTGTGTCTACTAAAAGAACACGCTGGCAGCGTTGCTATAGCATAACATAACCTTACAAATTTCGAAGGGGTTTTCTCATTCAACTACGTGGACTATACCACTTCTGCAGCAAAAACTGGGTGCAACGTTTAAAAGTTTCATGGACTTTTACCTTTTTCTGCCAATATTTTTAAGTTTGCAATCTCAACCAGAAAACATGCTATGTCTCCTTACTATCATAACCGGAAAGGTTTCTGTCTTACGGCTGATACAACTATGAATAAAAGATTTTGTATATATTAACCAAATGAAAATGAGGCTAGTTCGTGGAATTAGTATACCTTTCTAACACAACTTTGTTAAAAAAAAACGTGCAAAATATATCTTTTTAATTTTGACTTTTCAATACAAGGTTGTAGATGCTTTAATAAATTGTTTTTGTTTTACGTTCTGAATTGTCCTAATGTGTGTATGTCTCGTTAGGAAAAAGACTAAAAATTCCCAGACAAGCTTTTATGAGAAGACTATAATACATTTAAAAGGAAGCGTAACCGTAAAAAAGAGGAACCAACATCATCCATATAAAAATATCAGAGACTGACAGAAACAAGCATTAAAATTTTGGAAGTCTCACATGTCTGAAATGTCAAAGAAAGGAAAGCCTACATAATATATATATAAAAAACTTTAATGTATAGCACAACATGATAACAGTTCATAGGATAAATATGATTTCTTATCCTGTATTCCATTTTGATCACCCTATTTTATATATGTTCCCGGGACTTCACACAGATAGTTTCACCACATGAATTTTCGCACCTCCCCGTTCACTTTCGTATTTATTACATCCGATTAATAGAAATCCTTCACTATCAATGCATAAACTGGTGGGAAATATTATTCCGTAATCCTTGGTATTCTGTAGTCCAACGAGTTCACCTCTGGTGTTCAAAATGTGTAAAGCTTCACTCTCTTCGTCCGCTATTACGATGTAATCGGATGGTGTGACGGTTATGTCTATTGGATTGAACGGATTGTCAGTTGTATTGAGAGGTTCATACCCATTATAGATAAAATTAACATTGCTTCTTCTATCCACCGCCACTATTCGTCCGAACCAATCTTCATTAAACGAATCAATAACATAAAAGTTATCTTTTGAATCAGCTACAATTCGTCTAGGGTAAGTGAATAATCTTCTGCCTGATTTGTCAAATTCTAACTTCAATTTTGGTTTATAATCACTTCCTAGAACTGCAATTTGTCTTGTACTGTAATCTTTCACTTGAAACTTTGGTCCTTGGTCTCTCAGTCCAACAAAAAGTTCTTTTTTATTGTTACGATGAATAGCCAATAACACCAATGGAGAAACATCTAATACTGTTCTCATTTCACCATTTGTTGATAGCGCTACCATTTTCGATAACGGAAATTTTCCAAACACTAACTCCCCGTCAAAGTTAAGTGAAAAGTCAAAAATAAAGATTTTGTGCGACTTCAAAGTCTTCATTGATGAGTTGAGTAGTTTCGCTATAACTAGTTTATTAACAGCATTGGTCGCAAAATACAAAATATTGTCATGAGAACACAGCAAATTATGAACTGCGGGCAAGTCAGTTGTATAGGTATTGAGAATGGAACTAATCACTTTAGTGTTAACTCCCTTCTGATTCAATCCAACCTTCAGCGACGCAAAACGGTCCGAGATATCGTCACTGTCCTCCTGTCCGATTTCTTTGGTCGATATTATTGTATGTTTATCAGCTGATTTGAACCGAGGATGAATGTTCTGCTTACATTTATCACACATCAGTAACACACAGTCTTTACACTTCCATTTGATAACGACAACATTATCACATAACTGACAACAAAGTGGAGATTGCGCCATTCTGATCGATGTTGCCATGTTTCTATCAACAATATGGCTACCCTTGTCTAATATAAGGTAAATAAAGCTATATTTAGAACTATACATAATTACATTTGTTTACTTGTAAAAAATTTAAGAATTTAAATATCAAAAACTTTAAATGGTAGCCTTTCATACACTTACCTTATATCGGGTAATTTTTTGGGTCGGCTTTTGTTCGCGATTTTGGTGTGAAACAGGACGGTGAAATATTCACTTTGCTTATAATTCGCGTTTTATTGTTTTACCTGATGCATTGAAATGGGCTAAATTTCGCGCCAGATTGTCAACCGCTAATATAGCGAAAATTAAACACATGCGAAAAAATACCGATATGTTGTTCACCTACCGTCACTTCAATATACTTCAATATGAAGTGACCCTAGTTTAAAATAGAATTAAGCTATTACAAGGTACGGTTATGAAAAATTAACATTCTCCATAGGGAAATGAATTTTTCTATAAACGTACTTGTAAACGCTTCAGCTGTATTTCACTTCTATATCTAGAGTTGTTAACACTTTTTTTCACCGAAACGTAATGCACAACGTCCTAGATGAAATTGTGGCCAAAAGTAAAAAGGGGGGTCCAATCACAAGTAGATGTGAGTTCATTGTCGGTAAAGTTCTTGTATAATGTGTTTCATGTATCATTTCTCAACTGTAAATCTAAAACATTCATTTAATATTTAATTTTTTTATTGTTTTGTAATCTATAACGTCACTTGTACAGAGCAGGATACAAAAGGATGGTCCTGATCATGAATCATGAAAAACAATTCCAACGATTAGGAATGGCGAATTTTGCAAAATTCTGGATCACAGATGACTTTTTGCTAGAAATCCCAATCACGGATCGCAGACTGCATCAATCAGGAATTACGCTAAGAAAGTAGGGTCAATCATGGCATCACGAAAATACCCTTTCTTTCAACAGTCTACAGAATCATATTAATATTTTAAAATATCGCACTAAACACGTAGAAAATGGTTTGACAGCGCACACTGAATAATGTCTTCATTTATATACATATTTTGGGGGAGTAATCCTGTTTGCATGGTTGTACCGTTCACAGACTGAGATAGGAAAATGCAGACTAAGAGAAAAACAGAGGAAAGAGTTGTGGATTTCTTGATTTTTTGTCTTGGTATGAAAATTATGTAATACAATATGTTTGATTTATTTAATTTTATAAGACTCCTGATTCTGATGCATCAGATTAGCATATTTCGTAAATGTATTGCACGTCAGCGATGCTATCGGTCAAAACCTTGGAATAGAAGATGGGGAAATCCGCGATTAGAAGCATATTAAAATCAAGAAAATCAATGGAAAAGACAAAGCAAAGAAAACAAAAGTAAACCCAGCACTAAAAAACTAAACAAATAACAACCTGCAGACAGAGATTTGCATGATCATAACCGTACCAAAAACATCTGAAAAGCAATCATTTGCAAAAAGATGACCGAATTGGTCAGAAAAATCCATCTACGGACGGAGCTTTGTGTGAAGGAGATAACTTGACAATTACTTTCAAAACTGTACTAAAAATTTGCATCATGGCAGATTATGCTGAAAATATGAAATTTGAATGTACAAATCACACGCGGTGTTTTGCGGTTGCACTATCATTAATTAGATAAATCTTAATTGGTTTTTAAGGTGAAAGTACTCATGAAAAATACATAGCAACATGAAAATTACAAGTAACATTTTCAACATTCGGGGTGTTCAATTCGTACGCATACAAGTCATTTAATCATTGTTCTTGCAGTATTTACGCTCTGATATAATTAAAGGTAAATGTCTATATTTTTCCGAAGTCGACCGCGTATGACAAAGCATATTACAACTGTGATTCAAATCGGTTGCAAACGCTAAAGAGCTGATTAAAAGGGAGACAACTTTTCGCCTGTAGAACAATAAATGATTCAGTTTTTATTGATTTGTTTCCAATCAGATGATGCTTGTTATTCTGGGATTTTCTCTTGTATATGATAAATTGTATAATACATTAAACTAAAACGATATCAGTACTATTTTCATACACATGAAGAATCGTTTTTAGGTAAGAAACCATAACACCTATTCTGAAAATAGCGTGGTTTCCAAGAAAAGAAATGATTGGTTTGAATATATAACCTCTACATGTTCTACTTCGATAAACGATAAACATAGATTGGAGCAAAATTCATTCTAATAAGAACTGTATTTGACAAAATTATTATTTGATTGCAATTTTCCATTTCGTCTAATTTGAGAAAATTATTATTTTATTGATTATCAATTTCTCAGTCTTCAGGAGTTTTCATGTACAATTTACAGAATTGAAGTACTTTCAAGGCTTTGAATTTTTTATTTTCATTTCCAAGTACTTTTAAGGACCTGGAATTTTGTATTTCATTTTCAGGTTCTTTCAAGGACCTATACGAACCCTGTCATAATAAATTAATAGTCATTTGAATTTAAGTTACTGTCCAAGATTTATCTGCAGATTAAATTTCGTTGCTGTATATTTCTTAGTATATCAGTTTTAGACCTTAAATACATAAAT
>JAOXYH010772828.1:0-12472 GCA_028566455.1 Botula fusca | reverse complement strand
CAGGAGTATTTAGAGACCAAGGCAGGGGATCGTAATGAATGGACTTTTTGTGTTGAAACCATATTGTATATAATGCAAGTAACATAATGAATTTGTGCTGTTTGAATCTTAGGTGGTGGAATTTTTTGCTATGCACATACACAACCCTGTTTTTACATATTAATTATTAGGATCTTGATAATCTAAATGTGGTAATTCCCTGTATCAAAGACGTTTCCTGATAATGTTTAATTGTTTTTTGGAAGATTTTTTAGTAAATATCTTATGTTCACATGTTTTTCTACGGTCCATCTGTTACATGCTGGTTTTATTCTTCTATTTAGTCAAATAGTTGGTCATGACAACAAATACGATATTTTCGCATTATTGATGTATTTCAGTAAAAGGCTGAGACGAATGTAAGTATATAAATAATTCATACAGTTGGGAGAAACTTTTTGTGTGACTATTCGAACGTACATTAACTCCTTATTTAACTATTTATTTCGTATAAATTGGGTATTATTGCTTTCAATTGGTGCAACTATGGTCACATGGATTACACTCTTATATGATATTTAGTTTAACTGTCTATATCCCTACTCAATATCAAGCACATATCTGTATGGTAAATATATATGAGAAAAAAGAAGAAACTCTATTGTCAAATAGAATAGTAATAGACCGGATCTATCTTTAATACTTTGTGCAAGTATTAGAAGTTGGTTCTTAAAGGAATATGTAGAAGCTATGTTTCTTATATAAAACGCAATAGTTTTTTATACATAAGGCCGTACAGATATACTGACGACCTTGAAAAAAGTATCTGACAAAAGAGCGCAGTGTTCTTTTTTCTAGTGCCAGAGTACAATGAGACGGCGAATGGTTGTTGATATTTTCCCACCTGTATTCCAAAAAAGTCCCCAGAAAAACATGTGACCACACAATTTTTAGAACTTTGAACCAACCAGCTTTTGGTCTTACTCCTAAATGTCGCATACCTGGCGGTGAAGCAACTAATCTATGGACTACCGGATGTTTTACTGTGAGTTCATATTGGGGGAAATAAGGTTCTTTTGTTGTCTTTCTTTCCGTTTCTCTATTTTTTTGCTATGGTTTTATTCCTTTCTGTTTACTTACATTCCACCCCGGTTATGATGAAATCCTAGGAAGACAAAAATCTTTTCATTATAATCAAACTTTCACAATATCCGGAACTGACGGATGCAAAGGAAATCACTGTGCATGTTGCCGATATAAAAAACAGTTGTGTAACGATATTTTGAACAGGCGGGGACGAAGGAAATAAAAAATGTAAATGTAGAGACTATGGAATTTGCATGGTTTTAAAATTTTACATAACTTTGAAAGAAACTTAAATATGATCTTAAAATTGTAAAGTGTACAGGGCGTATGTATATAGGTGTTCAACAACACCTAACACGTATAAATTTATACACTTCTATATTCGGTCGACAATCCAATGTATTTGTGATCTGTGGACCAAGAAACTAGTTCAATATAACCGTTATTTCAATACATCCAATTTCGTAGTAACCGAATCTTTATCAAGAATCAAGGGCCTTATAGGGGAAATATTATTTTATTTCGTTATATCCGATTTTTCAATATATGCAGTTTCATTTAAAGTAGAGTGGACTGTATCATGTTCTGATTTATCTTTCTTTGCTTAAAAGATTTTACCTTGTCGTAAGATTTCTCCCTTCACTTTTATTTCCGATATTTGACTCGATCGAGGACCAAAATCACAACCTTCCCCAACTTTTGGAGAGTACGCTTAACCTCGCGCTACAAAGGCAGTTGACGGGTACCGATTTGCATCATAGATCCTTTTTGTTTAATTTTCAGTACTAGTCCATCAACGCCCCCGACATATTTTATTCATAGATCACTATATTGACGTATGGTATAAGGAAAAGTTAAAGAAAAAACTGAAAACACATACATATAGCTGCAATAAATAAATAGATATCATGCGTCACTGACATGAAAACGTAATACAATGGAGGGCATTATATTCACCAAAACAGAGGTAGTCTGTCCAGTCCTGGCTATAATTCAGCAAATGTGATGAATATTTTCAATGGATGACAGCGATAAACAGTCATAGCCATCGGCGTTACACTGCCCCCTAACTTGCATACATTTCAATTGACGGCATTCTTCCTCATATGAACAGATCCCTCAGTGTTTACCACATTTGTAGAAAAACTATACTCCTTACCCAACCCCAAACTACATTCTTTTTTATTAAACCTGCTTAAACAAATCCAAAACTGATCCAAGGTCACTTAGATACAAATTAACCGCCATTGTGATGGATTTGCACACCACAGCTATCTTGAATCTGATTAGTGATACGTGGTCTGCAACTTCGAGAACGATTATGGGTGAATCTCTGACAAGGCCGTGATATCATACATCTGAGGACGTTAAATTGACGAGAAATCTCACTTAGAGATTGTCCAGCCTGAAGACAAATGAGATGACGTTGTCACCTGATTCGGGGTCCTGTTTTTCCATTGAGGTATTTTACAGTTCTAATAAACACAAATGTTACATATACAAATTGTTCACTTAAACTAACGTGAATTTAATATTAATTAATATTGAATTCTCACTATTGCATCCCATGAAAATAAACTTAAATTAATTAAATTTTTATCTGTATCTTGACAAACGAACGAAAAGGGAGCACTTATTACTAAAATAAACTTTATTCTCTTCAAACCAAGCCTATCGCCGAGTTTTCTAAAACAAACACGATACTGATATGTTCAAGAAATAAACCACTTCCAGTCAAACCCCTTTTGCTCGGTCGAATTTAATATTTTAACAATGATATTTTCAAACAATATCATCCCATACAGAAATACCATGTATAACGTATCTTTACCGAGAGTATTGATTTTATGTCGACTAGTATAACAGTATAAAGTGATCACATGCTTTACACAAAGCATGCAAAAAATTGGCCAGTACAGTTATCTGAAATTATTAAAATAGTTACTACAGGAAACAAAACAATAACGTCAAGAAAACAGAAAGAAAGTTAAAAACTAAAACAAAATAAGACTTTAAAAAAGAAGTAAAGAAAGGTTTGTAGCTTACTTTTCCCGCTGTTTTTTAACATGTTTGACATCTTTGATCTGAAGGCCCAGTGCAGAAATATATCTAAAACGATTTACAAGCCGAAGATTTTGTTTATTTTCATTGTAAGATATTATAAGATGTCAGATATTAAGTCATGCCTTCTCTTGGCCAAACCTGCGCAAAGTTCATCCCGTACAACCTTTCATGTCTGCTTATCCACTGAACGAGTGTAGGTCATCGGACTTTTGGGAGTAAACTGACATTGAGTAAATTCTTACATAAATCAACCAACATACATCTAGGGGTTGCCACATGGTCTTCGACAAAGAGGAACCCACACTATACACAAAGAACTAAATAACCCGACAAAATAACCAAATTATAGTGATGAAATATTAATATATTTTGCTATATCAAATGGTTGCCCCGTGGAATAAGTAAGTCGCCATTAAAACATCTTATTTTTCCAAAAAAGATTTAAGTTCAAGGCAAAATCAAGATAATGAAATCCTATATAAATGGGAACATCTGAAATTACCTGTCGGACACTATGTGTTTTTTAATACAAGTTTCTTTTCATGCGATGCAACATCCTGTCCAGTCAAACGCCTGCTCAGTTTTTCTACGGCGTTACTGTAACGTGCAGGTTTTGTCTCATTAAAATTCACTTTTGTATGTGGACAAATTCATTGTTTGGACATTGTTTGTTTATAATGACAATTTAAAAAATTCATTAAAAAGTTTAGTTACCTATCAATATTTTTACCAAAACAGAATATTTTGATTGATTGATTGTTGGGATTTTACGCCGCACCAGCATATAATGGCTATATGACGGCGAGAAAATTTAACGAACGTAAACGTAATAAAAATGGATAAAAATAGGAATATATTCTAAATTGTTAATCAAATAAAACAAAATATGATATGTACAGGTAAAAAGTAGGTTTAAAAATTAATATTAAGACAAAAAATGAGAAGTATATCTAGACATCAAGTACAAGACAAGTATGCTGAACACAGTCACTAGATTTTACTGTTTAAATTAATTTCATTCAGAAACTTTAAAATTGAATGGCTAGAAGTTTTGTTGAACAAATTTAACATATTATTACAGTTAAAATACTTATGACGAATATCATTTAAGTCTGTACATTCCAATAGGATATTTTAATAGTATATTTTGAATCACATGGGATACATTCAAGGTGGGGCTCACCCTTCAGCAAGTGACCATGGGTAGTCCTAGAATGTCCAATACGACATCTAGTTATGACAACTTAGCTAAAAAGCTTCATATTGTGTCGAGAAGCTTATATTTAACAATATTTACATGAGGAAAACCTGATAATTGATATATCATATTATTTTTTGAGTGTTTGTTATTCAAAACTCTGTTGTTTCTGTGTGTGACAAGCTTACCGAAAGTAGACGTGATGACTTCGGATCAACTCATATCAACGTTGGGTCCAGCATTGTCCCATCAGTGATATATTCGGGTCGAGTCATATCAGCGTTAGGTCAAACCGGTTTGACGTCACAAAGCCATGATATGACAATTTCACATGATTAAGACATGGGGAAATACGATAAGTACTTAAAGACAGTGCCCGCCTGGCAAAAGTCAAACAAAAGCTTTCAAATATCTGGCAAATTTAAACTTCTTAGCAAGTGTTGATAGCTCTCTGTCAAAAAGCTTGCAACGATTGAAAGCCTTTTGACAGTAGGGTTTTCAATTTGCCAGCTATCGTTGAACACTCGCTAGCAACTGTTGAAAGCCTGTGGTTGAACACTCGAAATCGAAGATCGCTGGAGTAGACACGTGCATAATTGGTGCCTAGGACAGCATTACTTAGGTTATGTGAATTTCATTATTACTACTTGAAAATTATTCTTGGCAAGTTAAATGCAAATGGAAAAAGTCAGAGAGAAATAAGGAAGTTAATATGCGATGAGGAGAAGATTCATATTTCGACAAGGTATGATGTTTATTTCAGTTCCCTTAGCCCCAATACCTACAGATGTCACAAATTACCTTAAGACTGTACATCTCGCATTATAACAAACTTGTCAAATGCATTCTTGTTTTCCACGATAACATATAGATAAAAGTATTAACAAAACAGTGAATATTATGGAAATGTCCAAAAGAGTAAAGTGGATAGGACTAACTAAATATAGAAATTTACAGAAAGATTGGCAGAAAGCTATCATATTCCTGACCTATTACAGGCATTTTCAAATTAAAATGGTGGGTTAAACCAGGTTTTACGGCATGTCAAATCTTACACAACGAAGCAGATCAAATGGTGACAGTGATGTGTATTTAAAAAAGACCATTACCCATTCATTGCAAAATTACACGAAAAATAAATTGCGGTACATTCATACAGGTTTTGATTTGCACATTTCGGAAATTAATTACTCGTTAGCGATGCTAAGGATCATAACTTTGGAAGACCACAACTGTTATCAAAAACGGGTCCATTGGAAGCTATATTTACCTTGGAAGTCATTGTATACATCATCGAAGTAAGAATTGGAATTAAAAAGTAAAATTAAGAATTAGCACGTTAGAAGTTAGAAGTCAGAAGTCTGAATTAAAAAGTAAGAAGTAAGAACTTAGAACTAAGAAATAAGAAGTAAGAATCGAGAAGTAAAAAATAGGAAGTGAGAGTTAAGAACTAAGAAGTGAGAATTTAGAAGTAAGAAGCTTTATACTTGTCAAATAACTTAATAACTCAAAGACAATTAATAGTGCTTAGAAACTATTATTAAAATAGCTATTTTCAAGTTATGATTTACAAAAATAATTTAACAAAGTCCGGATTTTTTAACAGAAACAAAACACACTTTTGAACTTGCTATTCCGATCTAATGAATGACCTTAGTATTTCAACGTATAGATTTTTGTCATACATGTTAAAAACAGAATGTCTCATTAAACTGATCCGATGAATGAAGACGCGAACTGTTAACAACTCATCATTGGAGGATATAAATAATTAAACGTGACATATGCAACATTGAAGTAAGAAGATGGAAGTCAGAATTTAGAATTAAGATGTAAGAAGTCGGAAGTCCCTACCCGGCTTTTGTATTTATTAGTACATTTCAATTTACTATATACTATATATGTTTTCCTATATGCATAATTTCTATCCTGCCATACAGAAGAACGGTTTTTCTCCCAAACACAATAGAAATGTCATTATTGTAAAGATTTCAGCAATGGCTGACGATTGATCAACCATAGTGTTCAAACCTTTGAAAGCTTTTGGCTGTCAAAAGAGCTGACGAGTCAAAAAGCGGGCTGTCAATTTGAACACCGGCTAGCTTCTATTAATAGCTTTTTGAACATTAGGCTGTCAAGAGTAGCCAGCTATTTGAAAGCTTAGCGTCGAACCATTGCCAGGCCGGTACTATATGACTCAGACGTCATCTCAAAGTTTTACTATTTTGATCGCTACAATATATAAATACATCAGAGAAACGGCGATTTGACGGATAATCAAATCCTGAAAATCCAGGGGCAAACACAAAGCCAAGAAAACAGCCGAACACCACAAAACTGAAAAGAGGTCACTATACAAAAATAAAACATAAACTCCGACTTTGTGCTAACTCACAATTACCCTGTACATCCACAGACGATTTACCTCTTGAATTTTTCTGAGCTGATTAACGAATGTAAGACAATACATTATACATCGCCACCGTGATTTGGTAGATTGATATGATGCATCTATCTCATAAACGCGACACGATATCTTTTGTTAGATTTCTCGTCATACCGGATTCGAAACCTCACCGAACGTGACACATCACCGGATATTCTCACTTGCAATGTGACGGCTGCCTTGACGGGCAGGACATGCTTACCCTTCCGGAGCACCTGGTGTCACTCCCGGGTTTTGGTGGGAGTTCACATTGCAAGTGCTTTGGGTCTCGTGTCGTCTGTTTCTATTTGGTTTGTTTGTTGCAGGTTTTTGATTTTCAGTTCTTTTTTGTTTTTGTCCTGCTTTTGTCCTGTTGTTTGTTTCCGCACTTTTGCCTTGTCTCTGGATCCACGAGTTTTGAATTACTGCTTGAATCTGTTACTTCGGTATTCTGTTGCCGATACATGTACGTCAAATCGGTCACGAATGGAACTAAGTCATATGCCATAATTGTTAGCTATCTGAATGCCAAATTTGTGTTAGAAAATGTGTCGCTATCTTCTTGTTTGTGGACTTCAAGTACGTTGAGGGATTTTGTGTAAATGATTTTCCCTTTTTCTAAACTACACTTTGTGCACATCCGATACATTAAAATCAGTATAAAATTGTATCACACTTTGCTTTACTACCACTGAGTCGATGCCACTGCTGGTGAACTGTTAGTCCCCGACGGTATCACCAGCTCAGTAGCTGGTACTTTGGTACTGGCCCGAAATTATACTTTTAAAATTTAACCTGTTTAAATTCCCCAAAATTTAATATAACTATGGAGTTATCTCCCTCATGCAAAGCTCTGTCCGTAAATGGTTTTGGCTTCCTATTTCGGTCAATTTGGCATTGTCTCGCTTTTACAAATTTTTGATAAAAGTTGTGGTCTTCCAAAGTTTTGGTCCCTAGCATCGCTGACGAGTAATTAATTTACGACATGTGCACATCCGATGCATTAAAATCAGTATGAAATGTATCACACTTTGTTTTACTACCACTGAGTCGATACCACTGCATGTGGACTGCTAGTTTGGACAAATTCACTAACTATTCTTTTGTAAATCATAAGCACAATAGTGGGTACTGTACATTTACCGTAAATGGGTCAGTTACATGTACCTTCAATTCGAACCTATAAAAGAAACAAACATATTCGAAAACATCCGTGATGATATGGTTTAATACTGCAAAAAGGTATTCGCATATACTTTTGTTTACTAGTACTGGCTCATTCAAAATGTCAACCAAAAAAATATTAAATAAATAAAAAAAAAATACAATAAAATAAAAAAAAATAAATAATAAAATATGAAATTTGCTTTCGATTGTACAGGAACAACGCTAATTGATGAAAAATTTAAATAGTAAAAATGTGAACTTTTTCTCGTCTTCATTGTTGATTTTAGTTAGTTATTGAAATTTAATAGGATAATTTTTTAGATGCGCAATATGACAAGCTAAATACGAAATGAAAATAGAGGTGTCAGTTGAAAGGAAACGGTGTAAATTACAACTTATTAAAAATGAAGAATATATATGATATGTCTTTTTCAGCTACTTTCGTAAGACTGCTGAAAAAGGATACGCTACAAATATCAAATTTCAGTATCACTGTCAGTATAATTTTCAGAGTGACTTAAATATTAATTCAAAATCATGCAGATGTACAGCGTAAAAGTGTGATAGGTTTAGAACTCCCCCTCCCCTAAATTACTGAAAAAAAAAATTCGACCATTTAAGTTTTAAACACATTTTGGGCTAGTCTAAAAAGATACAAATGAAAGGAAATGTTAAATGTTTGCAACACAACTAGTATGAAATAGAATATATTCTATCCCTAACTGTGAAATGTAAATAAAATGGTTATCATCAATATATTCTTTGCTAATGCAGGTTTATGTATTTGTTCGCCTTTAAATGAATTTTACTAAGCCATGTAGGAGATACTTCCTCCGATGTAATCAACTGTGTATATGTGACAACTTTTTGATTTTTATAACTAAAAAAATACTAACATCGTTACAATGTAGGAAATAATGGCTCTATATTTTGGGAAAAAAAATTAAAATAAAGTACCCGATTGAAATTTCAATGATAAATATAGGTGAATACCAAATTTTATTGTACATTTTCTACATTTAAGGTACATGTAGATCAACACTAATAGATGCAGCAGATGATTTTTTTGTTTTGATTTTCCTTGACGATAGATTTTTAATTCCAGTTAAGTATGTCATCATGCTTCCTTCGTAGATTTTAGGTTATATTTTCATAATTTTGTATAGGTTATATAGAGTAAAATAGGTATTTAGTGAATAAAAGAAAAATACTAGATAAAAAATTCTTCCAATTTTTTTTGAAAACTTTACATTTATTAAATGCTTCCACCTCCCCCCCCAAAAAAAAAAATTACAATGGGGTATCCATGTTTGTTTTCTTGCTTTCCAACAAAACAGTACGTGTACATTACAGTAAAATCTATATGAAATATGAATCATGATAGTTACCTTCTTTTGATAACTCTCTTAAATGCAGATTAAAAAAATAAATAAAATAAAAATGGATATATGTTTAAAAAACAAAATCTATATATATATGTGAAATAATACATGTAATAATAATAATAATAGTATTGAATAAAGTAGTGTGAATATGTTGTAATTTAATTTAACTTTATTCTTATATATTTATCTTTGAATAAAAAATTGTAAGCTTTCAAAGCAAAAAATACCACATATTTTTGTATCTTTTAGATCCAAAATGTTGTCGTAATTTCGATACCGAACCGGAGCATCTGACTTTTTACCCCTGTTTTGGGGGCGTTCGTGTTACTCATTTCCTATTTTTAGTTTTCTGAAGTTTGTTGCTTGTTTGTTTAAAGTGTTCGATACTTTGTCCCCATTCTTCCCATCTTATTTATTTTCAAAGTGTCCATTCACGGTCTTGTCGGTTGCTTTTTTGCGTAGAGCTTCGATTATGGTTTGGAGTCTTGTATATTTTATTTCATTCCTTAAATAGTATGTTGATTAAACAAACTTTCGAAAATCTCCTTTGTTGAAGTAGATAGTAAATTATTATTTATGCACCGTGGATACTCTATCTAGGTTCATAAAACATTCCCCTATTTACCAACAAACCCATGTAACACACTAGAATGAATGTCCAAAAGTTACGACTATATTAAGATTAGAATCTATCCAAGCACTCATTTTAGATTCGCCTAAGGTTTGTATATGGATAACTTTATTATTCTTTTGTCTTTTCTACAATCATCTATTTTGTTAGAGAATGTTTTCCAGGGAAATTTTTGCACAATTCTTTCTAAGGCACTTGTTCATGGTGTGGAATACATGTACACATGTATGTATATTGTTCATTGGTACAACTAGCAGTGAGATTGTTGGAATACTGCATAGCACTGCAGATGGTAAGCTGATTCCTTCCAGTAAACAAGCGTGGTGAGAAAAACAATATAAGTTTTCATGTGTACACCATTCCATATTTCTCATTGTGTTCGATACATATCAATGTGGTATTTTTTTTGTTCAAAAGCATGGAAATATTTTATACAGTGACAGATCAAATCAACAACTTATTTCCCTTTATTTTCCATATAAGTTGATACCGTCCAGATAAATATCTTCTTCGTCTGTCAAGAACAAACTTCCGAATATTGGCAATATTCAAGTGGCCGTTAAACTCAAGTTTTCATATGTCTCTCTAAGAATGGCCTATCACACACAAATTACACTGGGATCATTGGATAAATTTTAACAACAGGCATACGTTTACTTACATACATGCATTACCCATTTGTATTCGATATAATATAAATGTGGTTGTCTTAAACGTCTTAAGTCATAGGTTAAAGTACTAGTCGCCAAGTTTGTTATATTTTATTTTCCATATTAGTTAGCAGCGCATAGATAAATTTCTTGACGGCCTGTCAGTGGACGTCTGTATATTGGCATATTCAATGGCTGGTGAACTCAATTTTAAAAACACTCTTTCTCTCTTCTATAACATTCAAGTAACATTGGCATCATTACATCTTGTAAAGTTTGACGAGAAATTTCACTAAAAACAAAAGTAATACATCTCATAATTCAATATGGTTGATGTTACTTCAGATTTAATATATTGGTCATTTTTCAACGGGAATTTTGGAAAAGCAGCCACCACATTCCACACAACACTGATTGATTTGATTAAAAAGGGGCAAACGCCACTTTTAGCAGTATTTCAGTTATATCTTCACGGTCTTCCGGAGTGCCTTGATGGAACCACAGGCCTTAGGCAGACCATAAAACATTAGACCGGATATATTAGAGGAACTTAATTCATAATCAACAGGTGGAATATCATTAAGTGTGTATGAGTTCAAAAGTTCCCTTTTCCAAACTGACTTTTATGTGAATTAAATGAGTAGTTCATGAAGAATACAACATTTCTACTTAGTTTGCTTGCTGCATGTTTGATGTTTTTAATTTTCAGTTCTTTTTTGTTTTTGTCCTTGTATGTTTCCGGGCTTTTGATTGTCTCTGGATTCACCACTTCAGCCTGTTGCTTCGGTATTCTGTTACCGATATTTAATAGAACACTAGTTGTCATATGAGAAAGTGGCTATTGTTATTTGATGCGGAAACTTAGATTCTATTAAAACGTTTTGACGCTAAAGTCATTCAATCCATTTCTGATTTATTAAATATTTACATATAACGATATACATTTTTAAACAGTTTACTTTTAAATGAGCACGGCGATTTTCATTGGCTGAATGCTTGGTCAATATAGATCAACATGTCGGTTAAATTTCACTGATGAAATTATTTTGAGCTCAATTAGTTTAATCTATATAAGAGTAGAATTTCTGAGATGTAATGCAAAATTTGAAAGATCACAATAAATATGAACTATAAAACTTTATATATTCATTTTGTTTGGAATTCCTGATGATTCATGCAAACGTTTTGTTTTTGACATACGAGTTTGACAATTTAGACTCATTATAATGTCTAATGCAAACCTGAAACATTTAGATAACTCTCTTCTGTTCTTGATTTTGATATGTATTGGAGGAAATTATTCCCTAAAGAATTCCAGTTCATGTACGACTATTGAGAATTGTGGCTGTGTGTTGCTTGCGTCGTCGGTTCATTGTGATCGACTTGGTCTCGAGCATATTCCCCGAGGATTCGAAATGGTGGAAATATAGTAAGTACATTTATTAAAAACTTAAAGTTGTAATACTTACAGAGCTTGGTAACATTGGCGGAAGTATTCTCCCAAGGTTAACCCGCTCCTGTAGTCAACACTTCGGTGCCGACCTGATTCATCAAACTAAATTTTCTGTTCAAAATTTTGATTGATTGATTGATGTTTTACGCACAAGCAGCAATATTTCAGCTATATTCGGGCGATGAACATGAAACAGATGTTTAGTAATGAAAATCCGACAAAAATAAATTATAATTAAAAAATAACACGGCACATCCAATTAAATGCTTCACAAAGCATCATTTCATTACATATTAATAATATTTTTTTAAAGGGGGCAGAAATAAAACATGTCTTCTTACTGCATTTTTCAAAATCCATTTCCGGATTTTTAGGCTTGCATCTGCGGTTGATCGAATAAAGATGGTACGTTTTGTTGCAATTCCAAAACATCT
>JAOXYH010772723.1:0-12472 GCA_028566455.1 Botula fusca | reverse complement strand
GTGACAATAAAAGCTCACAATGTTCAGCTAAAGCTAGAACTGTCTTTCGAACAGGACTAATACTCCCAGTCATTCCAATTCTGGCCCGAAACAACTAAATAAATTCACCAATTGCAACTTTAACCTTGAGAAATGACTTTAAGTCAAGGTCATGACTCTAAGTCATTGACAACGATTGTGTATGTGTGATTGTGATGCTGGCCGGCAATTGGAACTTATAGCCCCAACACTTATAAACTGTGACCTTGACATTCAGGATATGGTCTTATGTCAAGGTCATGACACATCCTTGTCTCATGGAAATATTAATGTGTCAGTTACACTTTGGACCCAATATGGTGATTGAAAGTTTTGGTCTTGATATGATTAAAATACATTTACTAACTTTTATCTAATGACCTTCAAGATCATGGACCAGGGGTAAAGGTCATGTCACATTCTTGGCCCTTGGGTCACTCACAATAATGAAAATTCTGACATTGATCCAATCTGAAAATTGAATATTATGGCCTGGACACATATATTTCAACAGTGACTGTAATCTTCAAGATATGACCTTGGGTCACGCTTATGATACATCCTTGGTACATGCAATTCTATTGTTGACTTGGATCAAAGCAAACAACTGTAATTAATTTCAATATGTCTATCAACTGTGACCTCGACATTCAAAATATGACCTTGGTTTAAGGTCAAGCATGCCTATGGATGATGGACAACAACTGTGCAAAGGCTCACTTGGATCCAAACAGGCACTACAAGTTATGGCTCATACAAGATGTTAACATATAAGTCAACTGTGGCCTTGACCTTCATTATATTATTCTTGGTCAAGGTCATGACACACATCCAAGCCACAGATAATTTTGCAAAGCTGACACTGATCAAAGAATGAAATTAAAAATTATGGCCCAGACTAGATTTGATTTAATACTCTGACCAAGTGTGACCTTGATATTCAAGGTATGACCTTGGATACTATCAACTGCAATTTCTACGGATTTTGTTCCTATCCTGTATCAATTTTGATCAAAATCAAATCTTTGGTGTACAGGTGAAGACTGTGGTAGAAAAAGGCCCAGAACATGCATACTGCAGTACTGGAGCAGGGATATGTAATTGACAGAATGTGGTTTCTATGCCACTTTCAGCAGTATTTCAGTAATATCATGGTGGTCAGTTCTAGGGTGGAGGGAGCCAAAGTGAACCGCTGACCTTCCATAGGTGACAACCTTATCTCTTAAGGTTGTGATTCAAGTGTACCCTTTTTTTCTGTTGCTTACAAAGCAGGAAGCAAACTAGCACGGCACAGATGCAGTGATTGCACAGGTCGGTGTTCTCCCCAGGTCATTATTGCATCAGGGTACCCTGCTGCTGATGCTATAACAATTTATTTCCCTATAATTTTATCATCCCGAGACTATAATTTTTTGAGTAAGATGATACATTGTTAAAATTTCTTTGGCGATGATACTTTCAAATATCTGGGGAGAACACAGCAAGCAGGAGTAAACAATTTCTATAACCACATGGCCATCCCTGTATTTGTTTTGGAAACTTTCCTATCAATGTAAACTATTTTGCAGTTACTTACAATTTGAACATAACATTTCAGTGAAGAAATTTTATTGCATATTTTTATATGATAATTATATTTCTGGAAACAATTAACAAAATTAGTCTGTATAATAAATTTGATAATAATTATAATAAAAGAACAACTTAGCTCAATGAAAAATTTTGGCATCGATAATTTTCAAGCAACACAAACATATTTTTTTAAAACAAAACACAATACATTCATTTGCCATCAGTTACATTTTGGCATTGCTCTTTACAGGATTCACGTCAAAACAGCAAAAGGAATTCACGTTAAAATAGCAACAAGAAAAACAGATTGTCTTTCTGATGCCTTACCCATTAATAATAAGGCTTACAGCATAAGATGACAGGTTCAGAAAGGAAAATCCAGTAAACAGTAATGGAAAAAAATCCATAAAGAATATAGAAGGTGTACAACATCAATATGTGAAGAATTATACCTGAGAGTTTTATAGAAAATTACTAAATTAAGAGGAGTTATGGATAAGGCAACAGTTCTCTTTTCCCTATGACAATTATAAAGCCTTAACATGAGCAAATTTTGATAAACTGAAAAAAAATATAAGCGGTGCACTTCATAAATATTGGAATAAAAGTTTTACCGATATGTAAAATCCACAGAATTGTTGATGTGGAGTTAAGGATAAGGCAACATCACCCTTTGCCCAGTGCATAGCCTTGAATTACAAAGTCCAAAAATAAGCAAAAGTTGGTAAAAACTGGTGAAATATAAAAACAGCACAGAATGTGCACATCAACAATATTTGAAGAAGAATTCAAAAACAGTTTTACTGAAATCCACCGAGTAGTTAAGGGTAGATAGGATAAGGCAAAAGTACACATTTCCCTGTAACAAGTATAAAACCTTGAACTACAAAGTCCAAAAAATGCAAATTTTGGTAAAAACTGAAAAAATCCAAAATCCAGATATTGCTAGCACAGGGATAAAAACATTTCCCCAATTCCAGTTTACTGCAAAATTGCTATATAAAATACATGTAATATTCTTGACAAATACAAATCATATTTTGTAACTAGAGGCTCACCTGACCCTGTATCACTCACCTGGCTTACACCTGCCTGTCAACTGACAGTTTTGAAATGGACAACTCAAGGACCATCCATGCCACATTTGCTTTAAATACAGAAGAAAATCTTTCACATATTTTTCCTATATGGTCCTATGTTAAAATTTGTCTGCTGATGGCAGCAAACTAAAATGCAGATTTGGATCAATGGACAAAATTTTGAAAGTGGACCACTCAAGGACCATCCATGCCATGTTTCCTTCAACTGGCTTTCTGGTTTCAAAAGGGAAGATTTTTTTACAAACTTTCCCCATAGGGTCCTATTTTAAACTATTTTACCCCTATGTTCTATTTATAAAAACAGCAGCCATGTTGGTTGACAAGCGAGTCATCAGACATAATTTTGAAAGAAGATACCCTAAAGAGGATCCAGTCATGTTTGGAAAAAATTGGCCCCGTGGTTTCAGAGGAGATCTTCGAAAAAGTTTACGACGACGTACAGATCATGAATGTGAAGTGATGTCAAAATTTCACACTGGACTTTTGCCAGGTGAGCTAAAAATTCATCCAAAATTACAAATACACTGACTACCTTTTAAAAAAAAACATTGTCTTATGACTTCACATGAATTTAGAACCTGCAAAATTCTTATACTATAGAGATTTTTTCTAAAAATTGAAAAACAATTGTAGTCAAGGAACCTTGTCACTCTTACAAATGTGCATATATGTTTTATCAACTGTATGTATACATATTAGCACAGCTCACATCTAAATCATATAAATTATATAATACAGTGGTCTGTCTCTTATACAACCCCCCTCATCAAAGGACAGTATGTACTTAATAGTTTCTACTGTCCCCTTACCAAAGACCACTCCTTTATAAGACCACTTTATGCAGAAGGGGTGGTCTTACAAGAGGAAGACCACTCATATGAGCTTTAATAAATGATAAATCTCTTTTGTTATACAGATTTAACCATAAAAGTCAGTTTAATACATGTATTTATCAAAGTCTTTTTGTTATACTGAGGAAGACTAAATGGCAAGTTTTAATACATGTACCCGGTATTTCGGTTAAAAAATGTCAGTCAATTTATTCTACAGTATTCAACCTAATAAACCTCCAGGGCACATAAAAACTGAATAGAAGGGTTTTTATTAGGGACATGAGAAATGGAGCTGAAAAAGAGTGAAATGAGGTAAATTCAGAAACAGAAATTACTCAGCACTCATGAGTTACAATTTTCATGTGAATTTCCTATGAAATATGCAGAGAGGAGTTTGGCTTCCAGAGAAATCAAACACAACCTATTATGTTGCAAAGAACTTTTGCATGAACCATACCCATGTAGAAATGAGATGCTTATCCCTAAAATCTAGATAGGAATTTTGGAAGATAAAAAAATTAACTGTTCAGGGTATATATATTACAGGATAATGACTTTCTAAAATCTGAATATTAGTCTTGAATAAACTTAAATGAAAACTTCAGATGCAATGAATGATGCATTCCTTAGTCTGTAAAAATAAACTAGAGGCTTGACTGGAACCAAAGTTACTGAACAGAATCAATGTGTCTACAGACAGACGACAACGACGACAACACACTCATAACATGATATGACAGCAAAATATTTCGCAGTCATATAAATATAGCTTGTAAGCAAGCACAGGAATCTATGTTTTTTTTTTAAATTTGCATTTTGCTTTCTTCTCAAAATGAACAAAATTTATCTGTTAAATTTTTTGTCTGCTATCCTACATGAGTAACAGAGTTTTAACTTTATCTCTCTGTTATTTTGGGAAACTAATTACTACAAATCAAAGTGCTTGGAAACCTTGATGGGAAAGATTGCTTAAAAAGATTTAAAGTTATAAATGTATGAATAAATTAAAGTACATGTGTCAAGACTAACAATTCTGTTGAAATTTTTATTAGAAGTAATCTATAAAAAGAAAATGTATACAAACCAATTACAAATTATCTCCCTTATTAGTATTCAAAATTTGACTTTTGAACATTTGTGCAATTCTGACAGAGAAAAGAGGGAGGGAGTTGTGGGGTAGTGACATAGGGAAAAGAACCAATAACCAATCAAAATCCTGTAAAATCAAGATCAGATATCCATGTTTTTAAATTTCAAAATCTACATTGAGGCAAGATTTGAAAAAATATATCTGTTGCAACATTTAGCCATGTTAAACATTATTATGATCTACTTTAAATACAGCAGAACTTGACGGCTTGAACCCCTAAGAGACTGATGAAAATAGATCAAGCTATCAGGGTTGAAGTGCAAAACAGGTTCAAACATCCATGGTGTTTGAGCCATTGCAGTTCGAGCGATCGAAGTTCCACTGTATTCTGATTAAAATATTCACACTGAAAGCATAAATGGTATTTATTACATTTACTCTTTCCTCCATAAGCCTTGACCTAGAAGTCACTTTTTGACCCCTGTTTATCTAGCCAAAAATGGATGATGTTTTTAAATGAGAAGGCGTCCAAAGGCATCTACATGGATGAAAGGGTTAACATACAGACCGTACAACCGAATTGTTATGATATGATCAAAAGCCAACAGACATGGTCACAAACCATCGTTTAACCACATATGGTAAAAATCAATACTGTATATATCTCATGTCTATCATGTTTTCTTTAGGGAAATAATTTCCAGATTTACACAATTTTGATTTTTACCATATTTGGAAAAATATTGGTTTGTGACCATGTCCATTGGCTTTTCATCGTATCATAACAATTTGGTTGTACAGTGTGATATATATGTATAGTATATCAATTTTCTTTTTACACATAATAACAATTTTGGCAATTCTGAATAATATATTTCATATACATATAAAATAAAAAAATACTTATCATGTCACTGTGGCATGTAAATGGAAGAAATGGCCTGCTCTCTCAGAAAACTATTTGTAAACCTAATTCAAATGACTTTCCCCAAGTACTACTAAAAATTGTGATGGTATGAAATATACAACAGTAATAATGATTTAGTTGTAGAAATTTATATACAATAAAGTTGCTTTATAAAACCTCACAAAACAAGTTCCAATAAAAGACAGCATTCACCTTGTTTCAAAAAGAGCTTTGTAAACTTGCAAAAAATGTTGACAATTATGGACGACTCCTTGGAGTAGCTTTGCCGCTATTGTTTTTATAAATAAAATGTTTCCATAGCAAGAAAAGTATGAATATATTGTAATGTTTTCAAGACTCACCAGACCAGAATCCAATATCTAATGATATTGTTTGGTCATTGTCCTTGCTAGTAAATCTTTGCCAAATACGGGAAAGCCAAAACATGAAAACAGTAGTGAGATGAATTTGCAGAAATACAGAGGAAAACATAACCTATAATTTCCTTCATGGCCATTGGCCACTTAAATTTTGATTTGGCTACTTAATTTATGAATGTAGTGGTCATCTGGTGACCCACTTAAAAACCTATTTTGAGGCCCGTTTCTTAAATTTGGAACGTAAACCAATCAAGTTACATCTAGTGTTAGACTGGAAGTCCTAATACTATATATTCATATGACTAAGTTCACCACAGCAATTATGCAATTTTCTTGAACTTGGCAGTGTTATCTAATATTTTTTAAATTCAACTCAACTGCTGATTCAAAGGGAATTTATACGTCGGCCATCCAGACATATTTAAACATGATTCTGACTAGAAGATAAAGCAACAAAAAACTGCTGTGCATCCATTCAAATCATTATGAACATTGTGTGTTCCATGTTGACATAAATTCATTATAGTATACTGTCTCAATACCATTATTGCAATACATGTATAGTCATCAGAATAAAGATATTATATTGTATCTACAAAATATATTTCATGGTTAAAAGAAAGACTTCTTTAGTAACTCATAACTTTGTATAAAAACATTTTCAGTTTGGCTATTAAAAATTTGACACATATGTATTTATATTTTCAGTGGTGTTAATTAAAGTTTTACAAAAAACAAAGAAAGACTACATCTTTTTTTGAAATATTACATGCTCTATTTTAATTTATAGGACTAAACTAAGGCAGTCATATAAGACCAATGGCGCTCTGTAACTGTTCAAAATATGGGCTCGTCAACGGTAGAAAATGTTTACGATCTTGCGGTATGGAATCACACTGAAAATAGAAAAATACAAGATATAAGCTGAGTAGTATACGTTCATAATCTGATGGAAACATTATAGGTATATGCAAAGGCTGGTTGACATAATCAAACTTTCTGTTCCAATTCCCTCTTTTTGAAACATGTTTTTGTATGATTATCCCCATATGAGAAGATTTACAGTTTAACTAATCGACGGTGATGAATTTTGAATTTTGATTTCACTAGTGTCAAACAACGCAGGGATTAAATGAGTGTGTGAAACTTGTTCTGCACATGTCTTTAATCCCTTGCATTTTTGGCACGAGTGGAGTAAAAAATCCATAATCATTGCTATATTTTTAATTATATAGACAACATCAGTGAATAAATATATTTTTGTTACATTTTTAAAGCAATCAGAGTATTAAACAAGAAGCTTTCAAAGAGTCTATATTGCTTGGGCCTTGGTGCATAATAACTCCTGTACATGAAAAATATCAAAGTATCCTTAAACAGGAAGTGGACGCACAATCAATCTGAAAAGCGCTTACACAGTACAACTCACCATACCAAATATCAAAATATTCCGCTGCACAGAACCAGAGAAAACTAGAAAATGTGTCTATAAGACACGAATGCCCCGCCTTTAGTCTTAGTTTAAAGCAGATGTAATTCCCGTTGGGAATAAATGAGAAATGGACCTAAATGCAAAATTTAACCAAAGTCACTCGTGCATAAAATATAGGTCAAGGTCACAAAATTGCCATTGAATTTTGTAGCACTCATAAAGGTGATTGTTACAGTGAAACATCATTAGGATATTATGCCTAGTTGTTGAGAAACAGACCTAAAATTTAACCAAAATCACTCAAGCATAATATAAAGGTCAAGGACATAGAAGTGTCAGTGAATCTGGTAGTACCAATGAAGGTGATTCATTTGATGAAATATGATTGCTCAGTAATGCTTACTTCTTGAGAAATGGACCTAAATGCAAAATTTTACCAAAGTCACTAAAACATGAAATGTAGGTCAAAGTCGCATAATTGTATGTAAATCTGGCAGTACTACTTGAGGTGCATCTAGGATGAAATATCATTAAGATATAACAACAGGTTACCATTATATGGACAACACAAAACTTAACCTCGGGACGGACAGACGGACGTACGTATGGACAGATGGACAAGGGTAACTCTTTATGCCATAAAAAATAATTACACATCCACAACATATCATTTGTACCTGTTTATTTAAGGTAAGCATCACCATGATATTATTTTCTATACCTAAGTAAAATAAAGTTTACGCTATCATGACATTATGTACAACTACAATCGTGTACACGTAAAACAGAGTCACTGTGATATGCTCGGTAAAATATGTAAAAAGGACAATTTGTTGAAATGACAAGTATAGAGAAGTCTGTCACAAACAGGGGGAATCCTGGCATTATCAAAATGCCAAATAAATAAGTACTACTTATAAGTAAATATGTACTACAATTTCCTTATATTATAAACAACATGACCAAGGGTGAAAAATACAAATATTTACATGTATCACCTACCATGCAACCAAATGTCATATGCATGTCGACCAAATATGGTAGAGTCCATAAAAATACATGTTACTTATGTCAAACAGCTTTACTTCTAGGAACGAGGAAAGAGCTGCAAGATGCAAGATTTAAAAGGGGATACCTATACCATTCTGTCAATGTTTGGTGAAACTGGCTTAGTGATTTCAGAGGAAAAGTCTTAAGGAATTGTTTTGCTTAGTTATTCCTTATAAATGACTAAAACCATCAAAATTTCAAAGTTCATGGAACTATATGTTAAACAATCAGGGCTCTTCAAACCAGACGAAGTGGGCAAAGTTAGTGTGAATTTTGTCCTGTGGTCGCTGAAGTAAAACAAAGGCTAGCGTTTAAAAAGCGAAATTCGAGTCATCCCATCTTTTTCTCAAAAGCACCTGTAAACACTTCAAAAGCAAGTTGTTATTCTAATTGACTGGCTGCAGTATGTACGTGTTGTCATCTAATTAAAGGTATACATGATCTCGGATTCGGGCAAGGAGATGTTAAAATAGTGACCAATTTAATTGATGTCATGATAGTTTTATTGCTTTCGTATTACAGATAATGCTAGTTTTGATTTAAATAAGGTCAAAATTCATGGTTTCCAATTTCCAGTATTAAAAGCGATGGTCACTCCTTATTATTTGCAGTTTGACAAAATTAAATCAATTCAAAAGTCACCAAAACTAAATGTAAAGTATTTATCCTAGAACTGAAATAAATCATTTCCTAAAATACAAATTTAATTATTTAATATGTACAAACAGTATGTGTGAATTTAGTGATGTACCTTGTACAATTAACATGTTTAATTAAGAGACAAAATACTACAAGTACATCGTGCATCAATGAACTCTTGCTATGCCCTCTTATGTGGAGGAAAACACAAATACAACATGTACTAGGATATGATTGTTTCTTATAAAGTGAAATAATCATTAACACTGATACAAGTTCATGAAAGTGCCAAACAAACTTCAATTTTAAGAAAGCAAGGCCATATAGCCCTAAGTGATATTAAAAGTAATATAATTATCCTGCTATTTAACTGTATTAATCTCCAGTTGTCAAATATCAGGCCCCCTTTTCCCTCCTACTCCCTAAGCATACACTTGGGTCCGAGACCAAATGCCGAAGGATGTAAATATCAACAGATATCATTCTTCGGGAATCAGTCAAGATCGCAGTAACATGAGTAAAAGGACATCATGGGAGGCAAGCGACTACGAAGACAGGTTTGGGACAAGAACCATAGTTTAATGCACAAATTACATAATCAAGACAATTGCAAATTACAAACAATACACAAAATAAATGACAATCTGTGGTATTCCAAACATCCCAAACCTGTCAGGGAAAAAAAAATTTAGTAGGAGTAGGTAAACCTGTTATTTACTGAGTACAGCTGCAAATTTATTCATAACCTGCTGTTGGTGAGCAAAGGATGGGTCTAGGTATGCCTTATATGCATCAGACTTCCAGTCACCTTGAGACTGAATGATATCAGCAGGGACACCACATTCTAAAGCAAAGGAAGCACCACCACGACGAAAACTGTGACCCGAGTACTGAGTGCAATCAAATCCTAACAGCCCTATGTAATGTTTCAGCATCTTGAGAAAAACAGGGTAAGTAAGTGCGTGTGGTCGTCCTTGGACATAGTACAAAAAGGCAGGGGACGGGGATGATATTGCAGGCACTTGCTTAAAATTCAGAAGGAAAGCCTGGGATGGGCAAAGTGGGGAATTAGTAACCCTAGGCAAAGGAATTTCCAACATTCGCTCAGAAAACTGTATGGTTTTTGTCTTTCTCCGCTGCAAACAAACCCCTTTTGAATGGAACATTATGTTCTCCCTGGCCAAGTGGCATGAAGGATCAAAAGACTGTGGCGATGAGGCAAATAAATTTGACTTCCTTAGGAAGGAGAAAAAGGCAACTAAACATGCTGTCCAAAAACTTAAATCCTTACAATCATTCAAGGAAAGTAAGGAAAAAATCTTATGCAATATGCCTGGGGTTATAGGAAGTTTTCTGTTGGCCTGGCCACCTATCACACGCTTAGCCCCCTTTAGTACAGAATGTATGTAAAAGGAGTCTAAAGGGGAGGTAAGACCTGCTTCCAAATGTAACAACCGCACAACTGATAAATAATTTGTAATAGAGCTGAACTGTAATCTATCCGATAAAAATGCCACATATCTTGCTAAGTTTGTTGGACTTAAAGGGACAATGCAAATATGAAATTTCCTGCAAAAGTCTATGTAGGACCTCAAATAATTATTATATGTCCGTTTAGTAGACTCAGCAAAAGCATGGTTTCTGAAGCTATCTACAATGCTATCCAATGCCCTGATCTCCTTGGTCGCCGGTGATCCTGAATAAAAGAAAACGAAGGGCATTACTAGACATATGGCGACCAAGGTCCTGCACAAATAATGGGGGCTGCAAACAAAAACGCAAAAAGGTAAGACAAGAAAACAAGTCATGCAAACGTGAAATACTATCCGCTAAAAAATTAAATTTCCCTGGCAAATGCCTAGCCACCAAATGAAAATTATAAGTCGCTGACAGCCAAAACAGCTCACGCAAAAATGTCATTAAGACCGCATTCTTGGATGTGCACTTATTGATGCAACTTACTGTTGCCGCATTATCGCAATATACAATAACTCGCTGATTACGCCAAAGTGGGGCCCATCTTTTAACCGCTAAAGCAACAGAAAATGCTTCTAACTCATTAATATGAAGGTTGGTTGCAAAGGGATAGTCCTCAGCCCAGTTAACATAGAACCAATCATCACCATGGACGCCGCCTGCCCCTATTCTGCATGCATCAGTGGCAATTGAGGTGACTGGAACCTCCGCTAAAAGAAATGATTTGCCATTAAAAGATGACATAAAATCATGCCACCATGTAATGTCAAGCAAAATTTCGCCCGCAATACGCAATTTATGCCAGTCATGCTTTAAACGCATTATGCCATTAATGATTCTCCGGAGAAAAACTCTCCCACCGCGAACCACCGCTGATGCCCAATTGAGCTTACCCGCAAGGGATTGCAATTGCTTCTTGGAAGCATGTCGCCGCAATTTAAAGTCTGCCAGGTCTGACTTTAATTCTTCCAATTTCGCAGAAGGAAGTCGCATCTCTAATGATGTGGAGTCTATTTCTACACCTAAAAATACTATTTTCTGGCATGGATCTGTTACTTTTGACCAACTTATGCAAAAACCAAGTTTCCTCAGCAAGAAAATCAAAATTCGCAAAGCATTCGCGCAGCGCTACCTAGTTTTTTCGCAAATGAAAAAGTCATCTAAGTAAGCAACAATGGTGAAGCCTTTCCAAGACATCATTCTTCGGACAGCCTGTGATAATCTATGAAAAATGCCAGGAGCTAACTTAGTGCCAAAAGGAAGTTTTGTATCAATAAAAGTAAAATCATGCCCGTCTGGGAAGGTCCATTTTAATCCTGTTACCTCCTGGCTTTGATTACTAATTCTGACAGAACGATAAGCTGACTTAAGATCAACCTTTGCCATATAGCAATTTTTTCTAACTAATTTGCATGCATCATCCACTGTTTGAAACTTTTGTTTATCAAAATCTCCTGCAAAATCATCAACTGCCTCTCCTATCTGTCTACTACAATCGTGGATGATGCGGACCCCCCCATCTGGTTTTGAAATGACACCAAGGGGACTAATTATTTTGGGGGGTTTTTCGACAAAAACATAATTCCCGTTATCAATTTCTGTCAGAATTTGCTGATGAGCTTGGTCATATAATGGACTATCTAACTTTGCTGAAGGATGATTTTTTACTTGAACATTTTTCCCAATATCAACCCCAGTTACAATATCAAACCCATTTTTAATACCATTTAATAAAAATTCTTTGTCAAAATCATCACCAAGCTCATCAGTCCATGCCTTTAAATTAAGAGCTCGTGAAGGCTTCACCATTGCTTTTAGTTTTTGTCTCGCCTGCGACGAAAAGTCGCTGAAGCAAGACATAGGGATAGTGTTTCCGGCGGCGGCGGCGGCGGCGGCAACGGCGTCAACAATTGTATATTGTCATGCTTATGTTAGTTGTAGGTCCATAATATTTGGCATGTAGTTGCATCAGTAT
>JAOXYH010772613.1:0-12474 GCA_028566455.1 Botula fusca | reverse complement strand
TTTCTAGAAACCATGATAGTTCAGACCTAAAGAAGTCTGAAAAAAAATAGACTTGCTACAGTCTGTCCCCTGACTGGTATTTACTGGACCCAACATGGTACAATAAACAGTCAGTATTTACTGGACCCAACATGGTACAATAAACAGTCAGTATTTACTGGACCAAACATGGTACAATAAACAGTCAGTATGGTACAATAAACAGTCAGTCATTGTGCTTTCACACGTGAAATAATTATCAAAACGTTTCGAAAATGTTTCAGCTAAACTGCAATATAGAAAACGCATCAGGTATACATTTTCGATATTCCGTTTTAGCTAAAACATTTTTAAAATGCATTATTAAGTCCTGTGAATGCATATTTGGCATTTTCCGTTTCAAAACACATGTTTCAACATAACAATTGGTAAAATTATCGTATGAACACTTGCATTTTACAAAACGTTTTAAAACTATCATCTGGACGTTAGCATTTTATAAAATGTTTTAAAGTAAAACGCTTTAGTTAACGCAATAGAAATCTCATAACGTGTGAATGCAGCATTAGATTGGTTTTGATAAAATGTACCAATAAGTACATGTATCACAATGAAAAAATTAATATAAAGTAAAATTGTAATAATTGAAATGAACTGTTTAAACAAATTAGGTATATTTTGACAATTCAGACATTTACTCATAAGAGATTGTCTGGTCAATAAATTTCCTGTTAGCCAAAAATAAAAAGAGATAACCTTATTCATGTTATTGACTTTAAAGATTATGTACAGTAACTTGCATCTGTGTTGATTCGATTGAAGGGAGTGTCCTGCATATACATGTACCTGTGAAATTTTTTTTTAGACATTACTGGGTAAATATGTTCCTTATCTAAATGAAAATTCATACAGGTGATAAAATATGTTGACGGATCAAAGAAAACATTTCATGTCTGTCATCATGGCCATTTAACTAAAATGGTAAGTTAAAGTATTATCAATCGATCAGTAATCAAAGTTGAAAAAAGGGAGGGGGCAGTATGTTTGGAGGGATGTTCCTATAAAATCTACAGTGGGAGTTTCAGTCACAGCATGTACATTTACAAGAAATGTGGGTTTGACTCACAACAATATGACAAGATTTGTAGATTATTCACCTAAGGTGAACTTGACAATGAACTTTGATGGGTAGATCATTGAGTGTTGGTGTATGAGATCCCCTATATATATACTCATATAAATTTTTAATGTATTTGATGCAAATAATTACATGTTTTGTTCGATGTTTATGTTCTGTGTTACTCTGTTACAGCTGAGAATGTCCAGTACAGATGGATTATGTTGTTGTGAATATGAGAACATGGAAGGAGAGAGGAGCCATATTTTAGCATGTTGTTGTGATTGTGAAGCTCTTGATCAAATAGTAGATAGGTAAACAATACATGTATGTCTCAAACACTTATCCCCAGGCTCTATATATATATACTAACAACTCAATAAAATTCTGATACATGTATTTTCCTGAAATTCAATTGAAAAAAATTAGGTCTAATTTCAGTGATAACAATATGAACTGGTACACATTTATCATGTTTATAGGGAAGCATTAGCTTTCAAAAATTTTACTTATGTATTTACAAATAGGTGTATTTTGTGTATTTAGAAAAAAAAAATTGTTTTTAGTCATTCTGTTAGTAAACCTTTAAACAATAAGAATTCTATGTGAAAAGTGAAAAGTGTATCCATATAATCATAGTTTTGTGTTTACATTGTTGATAATACATGTATGAGCAACACCATGAATGTTGTAAATACTATAAGTTTACCCCTGAATTTATTGATTAAGGCATTAAACTTTAAATTGGTATAGTACATTTGACCTTTGGTAGGGTAGTTGATGTTGTTAGCGTAGTTGATGTTGTTCGCTGGAATTTCTAATAGAAAACATTTTTGTTGAGTTTGCAAGTTATATTTTTAACAGAAAATTGGAATTCAGATAGGGACAAACTGTGCACCAACTTTTTGCCTCTGTATTCTATTCATATGAAAAAAAGTTCTTTCAAATGACTGCTATAGCAAAGAGAAAAGAAAATAGCCCAATCCTTTAATTTCAGCTTCTGCAATAGATAAGTACTTTCTCTCAGTAATCCTAATTTTTAGGGTTAGCTACATCTTATCTACCCTGGCTCTCTGAGCTTGAAATTAATGACCCGACACATCCACTTCTTCATCATACATTGTATATATTTGTACATTGACAACAGCAGACAATTGAATTCTAAACTTTGTGAATGTTGTAATGATTTTACCTTTCCAACTGTGTACTTTCCCTTCCTGAGAAGTATATACACATGTACCAATGTCTCCAGAATATGGTGTCTACCTTTCACAGTTGTTTTCTACTTTCATGCCTGTGTTCAGTGAATTTCTGAACATAGCAAAATTTTTGTCACATACACTTCTTTGTCAGTTATGTTCAGCCTTTCTTTAATATTTACCCTTCTCGAGTACCTGATATCACTCCTGGGTTTCTGTGGGAGTTCACATTGCTGATGGTTTGGTTCCTGTATTGTCTTTTTTTCTACCTCTCTTTTGTTTGCTATACATGTATGTTTTAAATGTTTTTGTCTTTTTGTGCTATTCTTAGTTGTTTTTCTGTGTTTCTGACTGCATTCTTCTTGTCTTCAGAATTGTTTCTACGTATACATGATATGGGAATAACTCACCAGAAGTGATGCTTAGTTTATCCCTATTGGAATTCCTTTTGTCTTATAAAAATTGTTCCTTTATGTCATAAATGTCAGCATGTTAACATCGTCGGCCTCAGAGTACTTCTTTTTATCCCCTCGCAACAAAGTTGCAGAAGGGATATTGTAATGGGGCTGTTTGTCCGTGTGTCCGTCCATCCGTGCCCATTATACTTGCGGACACTGCTAGTGGATCTTTACCAAACTTTGCATAGGCAATTACTATGAAGAGAGCAGAAAGCCTATTGATTTTCAAGGTCAAAGGTCAAGATCACATGGTCATGTCACATGTTTGGCCATATGTGATAATACTTGTGGACATAGTGCAGCTTGTGTTTTTCAATGGATCTTTACCAAACTTTGCATAGGCATTAAGAATGAAGAGATCAGAAAGCCTATAGATTTTCAAGGTCACTTGTCAAAGATCAAGGTCACACAGTCATGACACATATTTAGTCATATGTGATACCTGCGGACACTGTATTGGTCGTGCTTTTCAGTGGATCTTTACGAAACTGCATAGACATCATCTATGAAAAGAACAGAAAGCCTATTGATTTTCAAGGTCAGTGCAGCGTGTATTTTCCAGATGATCTGTACCAAAATTTGCACAGGCCTTACTATGACCAGAGCTGAAAGCCTGTAGATTTTCAAGGACACAGTGCATACGGAAAAATGATCTAATTTCAATTTTGTGGGGTTGCGAGGGGATGCTCCTCTTTGCGGTGCCCTTCTTGTTTTTTGTTTTTTGGGTTTTTGTTTATTTATCTATTTATTTTTTTTTGCTTTTTTGTTATGTTTTTGTTATGATCTCATTTAATTTTTTTTGTTTTTTTGTTTTGGGATTTATTGCGTTTTGTTTTCCTTGCTTTTTTCTTTCGTTGTGTTTGATTATTTTTTGTTATGCTTTGTGATTTTGTTTGTTTTTGTTTCAAATTATGTGATATTGCAGTATTGTGGGAAAAGAACTTTAAATACTTTTTTGGAGAAGAGTGAAAATCGCAACAGGTAAATATAAATTGTAGATCATTTATGTATTTCATAAAGACAAACACTTGTTAAATTAAACATCTATAAAATTTATTACATTTCTAATTTCTATATACCTCGCATTGCAGATTTTTTTTCAACACAATAACTTTGGTTTAAGTAAGATCAATTACAGATGTTCAAGATAATTAACAACCTACAAACATAAAACAGAATCAGTTTGACGTTATACGAAGCGTTTTGTTCAATGACCTTTAATACTTACGTATTTCTGACCAAGGACTCGACTTGTTTACATCTGACCAGCTTTTGAATGAAACTGTATTATTAAGAAAAAGTAAATTCAAAAGGAAAAAAATTGTTTGCCCTTATTTGTGTTACAGAACAAAAATTCAACGTTCAGCACAATACTTTGAGAATATCCCAAAGTTTTTAATCTCGACTTTTAATTTCCCTATATAAGCCCATTCTGGGTAGAAAATAAATCTTTGGTCAACTGAAAAACACTGGTAACATTTAAGATGGCCAGTTTGGTTGGAAAACAAGACTGTCGGGCAATCCAAGACTTTCTGGCTGTGTTTGGTTTAAATTCGCAGTGATTTCAGACGAAAAGATATTTACATGATTTATTTTTAATTTACGACTTGTTAGCATAGACAACCAAGATCGGTGATAGGGAACTCTGTACTATATGATCATGTATCTGAAGCTGTGACAATAGCCTTTTACAGCTTATCGTAAAACAAAGCCATGTAGACCACGGGAGTATCAGCAGCCATCTTGGGTGGAAGACAGGACTGCCAGATATACATTTTCAAATTAGGATTATTACGGCTAAGTTTGATTCAGATTTGCCCAGTAGTTTAAGGGTAGAATATTCTAAGTATTTACTTTTGCTTATTAAGGCCTAAATTGCAGGATCGATGGTTTTAGAGGAGAAGATTGTTAAATGAAAAGCTAACTACGACGAACGCCAAGGGATTGGAAAAGCTCACTCTTGCCGGACTTCATACACTTCGACATGCCTTAATACTCAGTACACTGGAAAAGAAGATGTGGGGTGGCTATACGTATATCATGTGAGAGTCATGTGACGTGACTATCTGCTACGATATAAAAATCAAGTAAGTGTAAATATCGAAACTATATCTGACAATATCAGACCATAAGATCAGGTTGTCTAGAAACCCTGGAACCTTCGGCCCTGAAGAGAAAAATAAAACGAAATATGTGGTAATAAATTGTTTTTAAAACGTAAAAAAAGAAATATAGCATTAAATTGATTTCCACGTGTGGCGTGGTGATATTCGATAGTATCAGCAGAATCTGATTGCAATAATATGCCATGCAGACGTTTCCTTACTTCAATGAAAGAGGAAATGACTGAAACACATCCCTACGTACATATATCCTAATAATCAGCAACGTCTCTGAATATCAAACATTCACTGCCATCCTAAACTTCATATTATCGCACTTTCTATGTTGAAAATGCATTTTTGTCATCTTTTTTTAAAATATATCTACGTTTCCCATTTGTAACCGCCTAAAATATGTTAAATTTATTGTCATATTTGTCATAAAAACATAGTCACTGACGTATTATTTACAAAAAGGTCCCAGCTCTATCATTCAAACATGAGTAATTTTTGAAAAGGGCTTAAAGCTATATTTTGTAATGCAGTTCGTCAGAAAAAAATAGAAGGGATGTTGATACTATACACTTTGTATATACGTGTTGTAACAGTCTGTTGAATTCATTGAAAAATGTTGCTTTTAAAAATATTGTATGTCATTAAATTACATGAAGTATTCGAGAAGTATTTGTTCAAGTTTGTATTCTCCAATTCGGATAGTTGTCAAAAGTGCACCAAAGATATAACAACCAAGCATACATCCCACTCCTTCAGCACCAAACAACAGAGGCAAGATCTTGGCGTATCTTGATTCGAGCCAGACTACTATATGACTGCTACGTTCCTGTCGCACTGTAACTGTATTCGATTCTTGCTCTCCTGGCGATCTTATTACCATTAAATCATAAAATAAACAAAAAATAAACACCAAAACAATAATGGGACCATTTAACTGAGACAACTAATATTACAATAACAATGCACCATTTATGGCGTCATTATGACCGAACTATTTGCAGTATATCATGATTTATTGGACACCGATCATGGTTTTTCACGGTCAATGTTCAACCTGATTCTTTCAGAAAAACATCATCATGGATTCATCGGCTGAGGCATACAATGACCCTGAGATTTTGTTGGGGTATCGTCCCGTTTAACTACCTTTTTTGCTTTAATACGACGGTTTTGAAACCATATTTTAATTTGTCGCTCAGATAAGTTTATAAGCTGAGAAAGTTCCCATCTACGAGACTTCGAAATGTATGTTGAGTTGTTATATTCTCTTTCCAATTCAGCAATCTGGAATTTGGAATATGGTCGCCGTCGCTTTCGTAATGTGACTGTTGTTGGAGCAAGCGTTGTTGATGGAAGATGAATCTGTTGCATGTCTGAAAAAGATGTATTTTATTTTATATTTTGTATAAGTAACACAATTTACTGTGGTAGATGGATAACGCCAAATGTATAAGTAAATCAATAGTTATTCCAGATGAAAATATTATTTACTTAAATTCCAGTGCTGGTTCACACATTAATATTTTATATTCTTGATGGGTAAAATCGTCCTTTACATATATACCACCGATTCCAAACCATAGAATTCCTATGAAGATTTGTTGTCTCTCTGCAAGCTCACAAAAGTATTAGCAAGATTATCTTGTACCTTATAGCTTCGACTCTCGAGTATATTGATCAGACAAACGGATATCTAGTAACTGAGCAGCCAGTATGCAGTTGCAGAGTTTACGGAAAATTCAAAGCGTAACCGCTTGACATAATAGCTAGCATACCATATCTTGGTCACTATTTCCATTTATTTATCATGAACATTTAGCACCACTTCACAAATTCTAAGTTCCGCTTAGGGAAAGATCAAAACATTTGTCAACATTAAATTAAATTCTTACATTGTTGGGTTAATTTTCAGGTGTTGAGATTTCTACAGTTACTTATTGCCTTTTTACCTGGTACAATTCCAAAGTCTGTTTGAACATGTTCTAGAGATGTAGTAGCATGTGTTCAGATACGATATTACTCATAGACATAAATATGATTTTTAAAAAAATCGACTATCATTTTTTAATATTGTTTCTTAGATTCATGCATTTTCAAAAACATCAGTCTCATAGCCATTTTATCATACATGTACATGTAGAACCGCGATACTTTTTGTTTAACCCTGACAGTTCGCTGGTGAAAATAAAGGTACCTTGCAGCACAAATTGGACCCAAGTTTAAGGTTATGCAGATCAGTTCGAACTATACAAGTTTATGACTGTTGCTTAACAAATGCTTGCGCAATAAAGGTCAGCTATATATTCGTATATATATATATATATATATATTACTCGTCAGCGATGCTAGGGGGCCATAACTTTTGACAGTTTGTAAAGCGAACACTAAGCAAAAATAATCGCCTATAAAGTAAGCCAAAATAATCTACGGATAAATCTTTGCATGAGGGATATTATTACATTTTTGCTAATTTAAACACGATAAGTTTAAAGTGTCATTTTCAGGTTAGTACTAGCAACTGAGCTGATGTTACCCTCGGGGATTCACAGTCCATCAACAGTGGACGTTTTCAACCAGATAAGAAATAACCCGGGGTAACTAAAAAGGAAGAGATCTATCTACTTGGATGATTCTGTTTGGACAGAGACATATATGTCTCTGGTTTGGATTATAGTTGTAAATGTTTTGAAAAGGATAAATGATACAAGAAAAGGAAATAAGGACCAGATCAGGAATCATGGTAGATAGTTTGATAGTCGAGATGGTTATGGTGTTTGGGTTTAACTGAGGAAGAACGATCTCGAGTCATCAAAATACGTCATTTTTTTAGACAAATGGTTTGTCGTTATTTACATTTTCATTCCATCATCCAAACCAAATCGTAACTTAGTGTAAATAACACACATTTGCTTTATAAAGCATTTATAAATATGTGTGTGGTCCTCAAGATTAAATAAATGCAAATATGAAAATATTACCTTTAAAAGGTGAAACATATCAACATACATTTTCCTGTCAGATACAAAATTGTTTTTGTAAGTAATGAATTTTAGTACCTAATGGTTTCATAGAAGGGGAAATAAAGGGTGTACAAAGGTTAAAAGAGCTTAGTTGCCATGTCATAACGATAATTTTGAAGTACGTTTTGGTTCATAATAATGGTTACACGATTTGCAATAATGCATAAATCACCATAAGGAATTGTCTCATAGCTTATAAATCTGTTTGATACCGCCAAAATTTTCCCTTTACTCTTTTTTTTAAATGAACGGCAATGGCGACCTACCACGTGCCCAAAACCGAGGATTGGACTTTCGCATAGACGAATTTCCAGTTAGTGCATTTTCCCGGAAAATTTGGACGTCACAATAAAAAAATTTCAACATCACAACTGAATCATGACGTTTTGCGCCGATTGACCTTGCGCCTGACAGGGGTCATCCGGCGCAATTCATTCAAGAAAAAGAACTGGAAATTCGTCTATTGTCATTTATGAATGGTTCCGTATTTTTATCATTACTGTGCTATACGTATCGATAAAAATTATTTGCAATAAATAATTAAACTGTTGATGTTATACAAACCCCTCAAGTAAAATGAGTTTGTCTAATGTATTTGTAATTGGCTTTGATCAACGGTATTATTACAAATCCTATGCATTAAAGCAAACATAAAAAAATACTTTGATAAAAACTCACTTTTTCACGCAAGAATAACAAAAACATGGAACAAATTGAATTGCATGGTGTCTGCCACTGGGTTTCACTCTGCTAAGTAAGATGTGAAATATTTAAAAGATCTTAAAAACGTATTGTCGTAAATCAAAATTACTGTTAGATAATTTCGATAAAAATAAATTGTCGTTTGTATCCAACATGTTTTAATTCATATTCGTTGAAATATTGAAATAGCATGCAAAGTCCCTCACAATCGTATCACGAGTAAACTTGCATTACGGTACGGAGATGAGGAAACGATCGCGGGAACGATACAATGTACCCTGTGAACACCGGAGGTGAGACATGGATCTATCACCGTTAGTTATACGACTCTTTCATAATAAATCAAAATCAGTAAACCATTTTATCTTCTCTTTTGCAAGACACATGAAGATTATTTGATGTTACCAAAGTCGGTCCCAATTTCAGTATTTTTTACAAATAAAGGTTGTATTTGTTGAATCGTTTAGTCGATAATTTTTCCTGCTATTTCGATGAAGCACTGAATACACAGTGTTGCATCACGTGCAATCTGAATGTTGTACATGTACTACGGTAATGGTTTCGGTTGCAGACAGCAGCACATAATAACTTTTATAGGACTCGGTCAGTCCAAATTAGGGTAAAGTAAAGTAATAACAAACTGCTGAACACCAAGGGAAATGTCCAAAAGCGTAAAGTCGATAGGATTGACAAGCTCGAGAAATCGACAGAAAGATTGGCAGAAAGTTGTCGTACTCCTGACTTGGTACAAGCATTTTCAAATAGAAATGGTGGGTTTTATATAATGCCAAACCTCCCACTTGAATGACTTGTCCACTGATCAGAAAAGCATTCATGAGTCTGTGTACAGGAAATGTCTCGTATTTACCTGAAGATACGACTCCTTGATTTGGATTATGGTAGAACATTTAACGAAACATTCCACCATACCATTTTAGATGTAGCAGATACGTATTTCTACAAAAATGCCATTTGAGTGAAACTCAGGACAAAATTTGGCAGGTTAGGAAAAGCAAACATAATCAACCAAAAATGAACTACATATATTGATGGAAACAGGAAGCCGTAATTGGTTTTCCTCATCGGTATACTGTTAGCACAAGTGTTGATTCCGAGGACACCCACTCATCCCGCCAAAATACGTTATAGTATGTCAGTTAGAAACATTAGTGTCAGAATATGGATGATTTTTAGTGATTTTTAGTGTTTACAGCTTCAAATGATTTAAGCCCTCACTTTTGCACCCTTAAAAATTTTGCACAGCGCCTCCCCCCAGACTAATCTGCCTGGTCTGGGGTATATATCCCAATAAGAGAGATGAAATCGCATGTAAATTACACAATTAATCAGCATTTTTTTTCCTATATAACGATTGGCCAGTGATTGTAAACCCTCCATCCTATCAAAACAGCAAGTACAGAGCTATGCACAAGGGAATTGGTCCTCAGTTTTAAAATGTATTCTAAATTTTGAAAGATTCAGGTTTTTTGTCAGTGCCAAAAACATCACTTTATGCCAGTACCAAAACCATAAGCATCTGAGTTTGTAATATCCTCGAGTACTAACATCCCAGCAACAGAGGCATGGACTGAGCTGTACGAATAAACATCCAGGATAATAATTTTGATTCACTATGCCAGAGGATGTAGCAGATACCCATAATTCGTGAACGTCATCAGACAAAATGCTTGTTGCAGCAAGGATTTTCCAGATCACGCCTTTAAATTCCATCAAACAGTTTTTTGGCAAATATCAAGACCGTGTTGAAAAATATTCAGTTCCCTGTATATATTTGCTCATTAGCTATAGTGCATTGTTGTTTGATTGCGCAGTGCTGTATTGTCTACCGGAATACACCGGATTCACAGTAGCCGTACACAACTATAAAAGTTATCATAAAGTGGGAGGTTTGGCAGGCCGTAAAACCCGGTTTAACCCATCATTTTCATTTTAAAATGCCTGTACCAAGAGAGGAGTGTGACCGCTTTCTGTCAATCGTTCTTTAGATTTCTCGATCTTGTCAGTCCTATCGACTTTACGCTTTTGGACATTTCCCTTAGTGTTCAGTATTTTCTTATTTCATTTATTTCACGCATCAAATGTGCATTTCGACAAATCATGAAGAGAGCCAAAACTCTGGAAAGCCATGTATATAAAATAAAGAAAGAAATCTTTCATTGATTCTTTGTAATGATTTTGGCTTTCGTCTGATATATCGAAATTCGTATGGATTATTACATATCTGTCTGCATGACATCAACCAATGACATTTTATTGCAATTTATAATAATATTAGCTTGCAGAAACGCATGGTTTTCTAAACAACGTGTGCGAACACATTGATATTTAGCATGTATATTATTCGGTGAAGTATTAAAAGTTACTTGATATAACAAACCATTTCAATGGTTGAAAACTCGTAAAGGGTAGTGGAGTAAACGAACCAATTTCTACTGCACATACATAATTCTACGGGTTTAGTGGAAAATATGTGGATTTATACATTTTACCAATTATCCGCAACTTTACAAAGAAATCCATGTAACCAGAGTTAAAAGAGAGAATATTTGAGAAAAACACTATGTACAATCTGCTATAAGCGATTGAAAAAGAGGAGAATGAGGTAGACGCAACAGACAAAATCACAGCAAACAATAGAAAATAACCACAAAGCAAAGAAACAGAGCTTTTATTGCTGTTCTTTCTTTTGACAGTTGCTATAATATCTTCACAATGACCCATTAGTCCATATGATATGATTTGAGCCTCTAAGTTGTAACTTTTCATTGATGTTAGACTAACAAATAAGGAAATTAAAACCCCTTTAAAAGAAATAATCTGCATTTTTTCAAGAAAAAGGTAACATATGCTATAAATATTTTGTGTTGCATACACTTCCAACTTACTTTGTCCCCACCCCCATCCCCCCATAAAAATGAACTCGAGCATAGAATATGCTGCTTCGAAGAAATTGTCGATATATTTGAGAATCTCATTGATGTATGACAACATATTTTTGTTTTTGTTTTGTTTTGTCTTTTTTTTTGTTTTGTTTGTTTTTGTTTGTTTTTTGTTTTTTAATGTCGCTTCGATTTCTTTATCGCCGCAAAGATGCATTGATATAAGGAATAATTTTTCGTTGTCCCTTATTGGTTATGAATGAGTTTTACGTATTACCTTAAACTTTTTGCACAAGCCTTGTTGACATAAAATGAAAGCTTCACTTAAACATGAAAGCAAATATTGTTGCAATTAGATTATAGTTGTTTCTTCCCGTCGATTTGAATTCATGAACATAATTATATTCAAGCACACAGTATTTTGTTTGTTGTTTCAACAGTGTACATTGTATTAACTATAAACAAGAGGCTCTCAAACAGCCTGTATTGTACGCCTGGGCCTTGGTGGGCTATCACTCATGTAAGAGTCATCGGTAATTTCAATGCATTGCATCTCGACACTGATCATTTCTGCTGTTTTATGGAAACTTTTGAAGAGCTTGACTTTTGCTGGTGACGACCCTATAGTCCAAAATGCCGATAGACACCGAAGGTCGGAGGTTCGATTTCTTACTTTTTTAGACTGGTAATGTAATGTTGGCAAATTGCGTTAATGTGCAAAAAACACAAGGAAGACAAGAAATTTTAACGAGGCTAGGCACCAGGGAAATACTCTAACCTAACAACATCTATCAATATCGGCTCTTCGGACCTTCGGACTATTGGACCTTTGGATTATCTGCCCTTAGGACTATCGGACCAAAGGTGTGTAACCGACTTCGGTGACGGCCCTATGATCATTTTTGTGTTTTTTTACAGTTCTCTCTATCTGTTTTTGTTTTTAACAGTTTCCCGCCATCTGTTTTATTTGAAAGAAATTGTC
>JAOXYH010772504.1:0-12476 GCA_028566455.1 Botula fusca | reverse complement strand
GCGCATCTACTGATGAAGTTTCATTGATACACTATGCTTAGTTGCAGAGAAATGGACTTTAACGCAAAACTTAACCACATAGTTCGGACGTACGTACGGACGGACGTACGGACGGACAAGGGTAACACTATATGCCCCTTCCACATTCGTGGGCGGGGCATAACAGTAGATATCACAAAAACATGTCTTTGGGAAGTCAATTGGATACTTACTATTTCCAATCTGTTGGTATTCTCCATTTCCAATGCATATTCAGGATGACGTATTCTATTTACCTGCAATACAGGAAAGACAAACAAGTAAAGAAAAAGTCAAGAATATTTATCATGTAAGAGACTATATTTTCAACATAGTAAATGTTTAAATAATGATAACTCTTCCAATTAAACCTTTTTTTTAAATAACAAAAAGAAATTTATAGTTTAATATGTTGTATACTAGTCTACAAGTTTTACCTTGGGGTCCAAATTTGAATTTTCATTCATCGATGCTCGACCAGGAGCAGTCTGTTGATCTAGACAATCTACCTATAATGTGAGAAATATTGATTATAGATCAAATATCATTCCAGGTTATATCATTGCTTAAGCCAATGTATACAATCATATCTTGTTACGATATTTTACAGTAGGGTAGAGGACAGTATACTATACTATACTATACTATACTATACTATACTATACTACACTATACTATAACAGTAACGTACTGTACCGTAACGTACTGTACCTTCCTGTATTGTACTATATTGTACTGAACTGTGCTGTACTGTATCTTACTGTACTATTGTTCTGGTACGGTATGGTACAGTAGAGTATACTATACTATACTATACTATACTATACTATACTATACTAAATTGTACTGAATTGTGCTGTACTGTACCTTACTGTACTATTTGTACTGTTGCAGTATGGTACAGCAGAGTACATACCAATATACTATACTATACTGTTCTGTACAGTTACGTACTGTACCTTACTGTAATGTAATGTAATGTACCATGTTGTATTGAACTGTGCTGTACTGTATCGTACTCTTCTACTTAAAGTAGAATGTAGTACAGTATAAAACATGTAGTAACGTATTTGAAAATCTGAAAAAGATATTCTTCGGCTTGGCCTTAGAAGATAGCATTTCATTTCAATTTTTTCAATTTTGCCTGAATATCGGGAATGCTATATAGTTTTTGTGTATTTTTGGTTATCCGAATATCTCCAAATATCGGTTAATACCACGGTGTATCGGATATTTGCATGTGCACATCAACTGAACTGAAATAAATTATCTATTACGCCTTATCCTAACACAGATGAATTAGGCATGAGAGTTAAAATGAAGAAATTGGCGAACTTATAACCAAATGCTGGCTAACATTAGCCAACTACTGATTGATAATTGGCTAAATTTAGCCAAATACTGATTGATGATTGGCTAACATTAGCCAAATACTCATTTACAATTGGCTAACGTTAGCCAAATACTGATTGACAATTGACTAAGTTAGCCAAATACTGATTGATAATTGGCTAACCTTAGCCAAATACTGATTGATAATTGGCTAACGCTAGCCAAATACTGATTGATAATTGGCTAACTTTAGCCAAATACTAATTGATAATTGGCTAACGTATGCCGTCGGGTCCATATTTGAAGTTTCATTCATCGATGCGCGACAGGGAACAGTCTGTTAATCTAGACAATCTATCTAAAATGCCAGAAATGTTGATTATATATCCTGTATCATTCCAGGTCATATCATTGTTTAAGCCCATGTGTACAATCATATCTTGTTACGGTATGGTACAGTAGTGTACAGGACAGCATACTATACCATACTATGGTACAGTAGAGTACAGAACAGCATACTATATTATACTATACTATACTATACTATACTGCTCTGTACAGTAACGTACGGTACCTTAATGTACTCTACTATATTGTACTGAACTGTGCTGTACTGTATCTTACTGTACTATACTATACTATATTGAACTGTATAGTAACGTACTGTACCTTACTGTACTGTACTATATTGTACCGAACTGTGCTGTACTGTATCTTAATGTACTATTGTATTATTGCTCTGGTAGGTACAGTAGAGTACAGAACACTATACTATACTATACTATACTATACTATACTATACTATATTGTACTGTATAGTAATGTATTGTACCTTACTGTACTGTACCATATTGTACTGTACTATATTGCACTCAACTGTGCTGTACTGTATCTTACTGTACTATTGTACTATTTCATTAGTATGGTATGCTACGGTATAGTAAAGGACAGTATACTATACTATACTATATTATACTATACTATACTATACTATACTATACTGTTCTGTATAGTAACGTACTGTACCTTACTATACTGTACTATGTTGTACTGAACTGTGCTGTACTCTATCGTGCTGTACTACTGTACTATTGTACTTTAGTACATAACACATAAAAAGCCTTAATTTTCATTGATTGATCACTGTGAACTAAATTTGAACAGTATATGTAGATTCTTGAGGACACGAACACTATACTTGACAACGGGTACTATACTTTGCGCACGACATATCGATTCTTGACGACGGGAAGACTATACTTGACAATTGGTACTATACTTGTTGCATGACATTTTCCAATAAATCGGACAGTTGTAATTTACGCCGTGTTATGTACTAAAAATATTATGGTCTTCTCCCTCGGGAACCGTTTTCCTATAGTGTTGTCTGGGAAAGGTCAGTACCCTCGCCTAACGCCTCGGGCACTATGCCTCACCAGATAAAACTATAGGAAAACGGTTCCCTCGGGAGAAGTCCATATTAGATAAGTAGCGTAGTGTACTGTACCATGCGGTCATATTCGATATTATACATATGCTTTTACAGTAAAGAACAGTATGGCACTGTATGTTGCAAAACGGTTCAGTAAAATATAGTATTGCCTGACAGATAAAGTACAATGTAGTAAAGTATAAAAATCTTTTTAAAAATTGCAAATCTGAAAAGATATTCTTCGGCGTGTTCTTAGAAAATAGCATTTCATTTCAATTTTACCTGACTATCAGAAATGCGTTATATTGTTTGTGTATTTTTGCTTATCCGAATATCTCGAAATCTCGGTTAATACCAGAGTGTCTCGAATATTTTTATGTACACATCAACTGAAGTGTATCGCGTCTTATCCTATCTCAGATGAATTAGGGATTGATGATGTTTAAAATGAAGAAATTGACTAACTTATAACCAAATCCTGGCTAACATTAGCCAAATACTGATTGATAATTGGCTAACATTAGCCAAATACTGATTGATGATTGGCTAACGTTAGCCGAATACTGATTGATAATTGGCTAACGTTAGCCAAATACTGATTGATGATTGGCTAACGTTAGCCAAATACTGATTGACAATTGGATAACTTTAGCCAAATACTGATATAATGTAGCCAAACACCATTTCACTTTAGTCGATTACCATTAGAAGTTAGGCAAATACACTGATTAGTATATGGCTACTTTCTAAAAGTAAACGGCATAATATGAATGGTATATGGCAACTTTTAAGGAGTAAATGGTTAATCTGTGTCGGTATCTGGCTAAACGTAACCATTTGACGTCGTCGAACTTTAAAAGAAATTTCAAAGTACACCCTCCATCCTAATATCTGTCTGCCGTTTGGACCAGTACAACTTCTTATATATTGGACATAATAGAACCTGATATAAAACAAAATTATTTCACATATTACCTTTCCTCCCATCACACTTGCGATTACATTTGTCATCTTCAGCGCATTACCCCTCTGGTTCGTTAAAGCGTAATATCGATCTGCTGTTTGGGGAGCATGGGTCATGTGGGCGGCAAGAGTTTCCCGGGTCTCTGGATGCTTCTGTCTTACTGCCGTACTGGTGGCTTTTCTAATTCTTGTCGCTGTTAGGCGTTTTTCGATGCCACTGTCATGCCAGATTCTTTGGATGGATTTGTTAATGTTACTTGTTGACATTGGCAGCACTTTTCCTTCTTTATTTGGCAAACAGCAAAATATAGGGCCTCCAGGAAATCCTGGTATGAGATTTACGAGAGCAATATAGTTCTTCAGAAATTGGAACATCTGTGCATTTAAGCCAAGGGCAACTGGTCCACTTTCTGTTGTCTTGTGCTTTGGAACCTTTAAAAGGTGTTATTTATAGATTAAGTTTTATTTGACATTTTTTATTTGAACCCACGGAAAGAAACAATGAGAACCAAGACATGACAAAAATAAACATTAACCAAACATATAGCAAACAAACAAAATAAAAGCAGACAACATGAGAACCAAAGCATGTGACATCCCACCAAAAAGGGAGTGACATCAGGTACTCCGGAGGAGTAAGCATGACCTGCTCAGTTAACGGCACCCGTCACATTGCAAGTGATAATAACAGGTGAGCTTTCAAATCTGGCATGACGAGAAATCTAACAGAAGATATCCTGTCGCATTTGTGAGATAGATTCATCGTATCGGTCTACCAAATCATGATGGCTACCATAGAATTTCTAAAGTGATAATAATAACACAAACTGATCATAACCTGACCAAGTTTTTGTAACAGCAGTTCGACTTCGTTTAGAACGTCACTGTAAAAATCATTACCTAGAAAGGGAAAGTTCACAATTGGAAAGTTAAAATCATGACATTTTTTTCGGTCATTCCGTAAATTTATTTCAAATGACATAGGTCAAAACATCAAAATATAAGAAAAGTTGAAAATTTCTATGTAAGCATACCATTATAACAGCACCATCCTTTGTCACCTCTGCCCGCTGTACGCTTTGCATAGTTATATTCCCAACCGCTCCAGGTCTCTGAGCATTGGCTTGAATAATTCTATAAAGAAGATAATCTCTTGCCAAGTAAAAATCTTTTGCTATTAGTTCCTTTTGGTTATCATTTGACAGTATCCTTTCAGCCTCTCTAGCTACGCCTGAACGTAGAAAGTTGTAAAAGTCATCTGGTTTTAATAGTGTTTCTGAAAAAATGAAAAAGTGACATTAATCTATGCATCAATTCTTCAAAAACAAAAAAATGTTTCAAATTATCCGAACTGTATTTCTGTTGTATCAACATACCCAGTTCTTCTGTTTCAATAAGAGTTCTCCTCATTAAGATCTTTTTTCGGAGGCCTCTACTGTAGCTTTTCATTACCTCTTTGGCCGCCACGGCATCGGCATTCCTTGATTTGTCAAGGGATGTTGTCACAAAAAAGTCATAAAATAGATTAACGGATCCAATGTATGAACGTACAGTTCCTGGTTTCTTTGAATTTTCCATGAAGGATATCAACCATTTGTCTTTTATTGTTTCAGTGTCTAATAGGTGTTGTATGTTGAGGGATGGTGATATGGCCTTCAAGACAGTAAATGCCTGCAAGGCATGTTGAAAGGCATCTTTTTCTTGCTTGAAGTAAGGTGCAGATGTTAGCCACTTTTGAAACCTGATGAATTTTGGATCTGAAGAAAAAACAGACTTTAGTGGAACTAAAGCAATGGTGATATGAGATTATATAACACATGACAAACCTATGCCAAAATGGTGTAGAAACAATATAATTAAGAAATTACAACTGGTATAGCACAACATAGTATAATATACTATAGTGTTGCAAGGCATAGTATATCATTGCAAAACATGTTGTATCTTATGCTATGTTATCCCATGCATTATATAGCTTGGTCGTAATCGCATATTAAAAAGCATGTAATTTTGTTAGCTTTTGCTTTGTTTGCTATGAAATAGTATATACAGCAATTCATAGCATAGCATAGCATAACATAGCATAGCATAGCATAGCAGAGCAGGGCATAGCATAGTCTAGCATATCTTAGCATAGCATAGCATAGCATAGTATAGCACAGTATAGCATAGCATAGAACGTTATGCTATGTCGTTAACTGACATACTGTATTGCGCTCACAATGGTATAGCATAGAGTAGTAAAGCATAAAGCATAGTATAGTGCTGTCTAATGCAATGCTCTGCTTTGTGTTATCCTATGCGTTATATAGCTTGGTACCTTATCGCATATTAAAAAGGATGCAATTTGGTTAGCTGTTGTTTTGTTTGCTATGGAATAGTATATACAGCAATACATAGCATAGCAAAGCAGAGCAGAGCATAGCATAGCAATAGCGTAACATAACATAGCATATCATAGCATAGCATGGCGGACCATAGCAGAGCATAGCATAGTATAGTATAGCATATCGATAGCATAGTAAAGTATAGCATATCGATAGCATAGCATATCATAGTAAATCACAGTATAGTGTAGCATAGTATGTTATGCTATGCCGTTAACTGACATACTGTATTATGCTCACAATGGTATATCATAGAATAGTAAAGCATAAAGCAGAGAATAGTGCTGTTTAATGCACTGTTCTGCTATGTTATATTTACTGAAATGTGCTATGTTACGTTTCTTTATTGTACTTACGATGATAAGAAGGTTTGCCAGCTTGGACGTCGGCTTGCCCAAAACCCTCATCGGCTTCCGGTTGTTCTTTTACTTTTTCGTCATCTCCAGATGAAATTGTAATTGATTGGGTAGTAATGGTAGCGTTCGGTCTTTCTTCTCTTTCCTTGCATTCTCCAGAAGAAACGGTAAGTGTATCGTACCATGGTAATGGTATAGCTTTAGAAAAAGTTGTCGTATTTAACATTGATTCCTTGTAGGCATCACTTTTTTTGTCTGAAACTGTAACTGTGTTTTCACCACATAGGGATACAGGTAAGTAAGTAGAGATATTTTTCGGCTTTTCTTCTACTTTGTCGTCGTCTTCAGAAGAAACGGTAATGGAGTCGTACAAAGGTAAAGGTAGATTTTTAGAGGTAGAGGACCTTTCGATTTTGGGATCTTGATTGACACCACTTACGTAGTCGTACCATGGCAATGGTAGATCTTTAGAGGTAGAGAGCCTCTCGACTGCGGAGTCTTGACTGACATCACTAACGTAGTCGCACCAGGGCAATGCTAGATCTTTAGAGGTAGAGGGCCTTTCGACTTTGGGATCTTCATTGACATCACTTACGTAGTCGTACCATGGCAATGCTAGATCTTTAGAGATAGAGGGCCTTTCGACTTTGGGATCTTCATTGACATCACTTACGTAGTCGTACCATGGCAATGGTAGAACTTTAGAGGAGGAGGGTCTTTCGACTTTGGGATCCTGGTCGATATCACTTTCTTTGTCCAAACCACAATATATCTCAAGCCCAGTAGGTGATTGTTCCTATAAATAAATTAAATACAATGCAAAGAATAGGTTTGTTGCTAGAATCAATTAATTTTTAAGTTTCATAACAAAACACTGAAATCCATGGAAAATGGGTGCTAAAATTTAATTGATCAACAAAAGCATTCTTAAAGCATAATCAAGGCAGAAATTTCTTATTGCAAAATCTATGTGCTACATCCAAATTAGGGTTCAGTTGTCTTTATATTGTGCCTATTTACATGCAGAACAAAGTTTACCTCTGGTGGCCAAAGTTTTTTGGCTCCTTTTGCCCAAAAATCTGGTGGTTTCCTTCTCTGCTTTTCTATAGTTGGTGTCCTATAGAAATTGACGTCTGTGACTCCCTCTGGTTCCTGTTTTATAATAACAGATTTTGGATCAGTTTCAGCCGAACACCTTTTCCTTTGCTTTGCTGGTGTCGATGTTTCCCTGACACGTTGTTTTCTAATGGAAATTTCTTTGAATGGATCTGGTAGTTCTGATTTATCTTCTTGAGAAGAGTCTGGAGTTTCTTTTTTAAATTCTGCTTTCTCTTCTATTATGCGTCCCCATTTTGAATCAGCAGTAGAGAAACTATCCTCTTTCTTCTCTTTTGGCCTTGTTAACGGTTCTGCCTTTTTGACTAGACTGTCCAATTCAGCAGACCCCTTCTGGTACTTGTGAACTTGTCTCAAGTGAGTTCTTACATCCTGAGTTATAAGACAGCAATCCTCTATCGGACAGATCCTTAATATGTAGCCTTTCTTGGACTTAACATATTCTTCCTTCAACTTTTTTCTGTAATGGATATTGTTCATGTGTTGCCAGATATTTTTTTGTGACTTTCCACAAATGTCACAAATGATAGACTTTCTTTCCCTTTTCTTTTTCGGTGGATTATTTCCTTCATTCTTCTGGCGTTTTTGCTTTCTCTTCTGATCTTTTATGTATTCCTTATACTGCTGTAATTTTTGTTCTAGTACCCAATCTTTGGTTCTGTCTTCTTCACTAGAACTGTCTTCTTCTAAAATTTCTTCCCTTACTTCCCTCTTGCGCCTTGCAACGAAGGACATATTCAACTTGGTTTGTTCATGCTTGTGTTCCTCCTCAGAAGGGGGAATAATGTCAGAGTCTGATAAATCATTTCTCAGTTTCGGCGGTGTTTTTCTCGTTGAATCCTCGTCTTCAGTATCCAACTCAGATTCACAAGGCATATAACTATCACCACTCTCTTCCTGATCTTCTTCCCATCGATGGACACTTTTATCGTCTTCACTTTCCATTTCGCTAGAAATTAGATGATAAATGGCTAAACTGTAGCCAAATACTGGTAAATATTAGGCAATAACTGTTATTATTTAGCCAAATACTGCTTTTGTCAACTTTGAATTGCATTCCTTTTAAGTTGTACTGTAGTAAGTTTTAAATGGGAAATGGCTACATTGTAGCCAATTACTGGTAAAAATTAGCCAATCACCACTATAATGGACCCAGTCATCACTCAACCTTAGCCAATTACGGCTAGACAATAGTGAATTACCGCCGTCAGTCTCAATGGTATTGGGCTATATTTTAAGTGTAAATGGCTAATTATCAGTGATAAATCGCTAATGTAGAGAAGTAAATGGCCAATTTTAAGACACCAATGGCTAATATATACCGCTATTTGACGTCTTTAGCCATTTTGATATATGACATCAAATTTTAGACGCAAAGTTTTGTGTAATCCACCAACCCTGATAGGAGGAGATATGCTTACAAGGTTTATGGACAGACGGACGGCTGACAGGTTGATTCCTATATACCCCAAACTTTGTGTGCTGGGGCAAGTTAATTGCCTTTAGCACAACAGGAACTGCTTACCCGTCTATGATACCTGAGTTCTCAAACAAATCAAAATTGGATTTAAATAAAATGAAACCATAGGCAAAATCCATGCTGTAACTCAATAAAGAAAAAAAGGAATAAACTGAAAATAATTCAAATAAAAATAATTCTTCTCAGTCTAAGTCTCAAGATCTCCACTGAAATTATAATTTTAATTAAATCACCTTATTGAATATATAGATTTAAAAAGGACGAACAGACAGACGGACTGACGGAGAGACATGGCCTTACCGTGGAATACTTATAACAGCCTAATTTAATTTAAAATTAAAACAAAAAAGCAAAAAAGAAAAAACGGAAGACAGACAGACGGACGGAGGGACAGACATGGCCCTACCGGGCAACGTAACACCGTCATAACCAATGAAACCAGTTAACGTCATAACCAATCAAAAATGAGATACCATATCATTATATACGTCATACATATAATACATAATTCTGAGGAATGCATTAATTTAATTTTCCTGACTTTGCGGATTTTTTCCGGGTATTATCAATTATGGAAAAAAAAACTTTCATTTAGCTTTATTATAAAAAAATATTAAAATCGGTCAAGAAATACGGAAGTTATTAAGAAAAATATGGACCTACCTTTTTCCGTCTGGTCTCTTCAACAGCAAGCTACCAAATGACCAAATTAGGTAATTTCACCCCTGAAGTAGACTTTCTTTTTAGACCTATCTTTAAAATGGTAAGGGCTAGAGGCTTGCAGTTTTTTGCATTGAGTTAGTCGTGGCGAATTAATAGCCTTTGGGGGTCGGTGTTTAAATTTCAAGTGCCTAGAAGCACTGGATCACGTTTAAACAAACTAGGTAGTAATGGGTACACCCCTTACTCCTTACCATTTTTCAGCGTTTTGGATGTGTTTACTAAAAACGATAGCATGAGAGTATGAGTCATGCTTTTATAGATCCAAAAGATGTTTTGGATTGCCAAACATTACCCTGTTGGGAACAGCACAAAACAGGTAACCTTTTACAGGATACAACATCAAAAATCACAATCGATCACTTGATTGGAAACATTGGAAAAAACATTGAAAAAACGAAAAATTTCCAAAATGGGTGTCACTACATTTTCTCACCATATCTCGAGTATTCGAAAAACCAAAACCCGTTTTGGAATGCTTATTGGCAGATCTTTAACTCGATATAAATCTCCAGACGTTATTCTAAAAATTGTAGGATTATGACTTGCTAGAGTTAACCCCAACTTTGTTTTTTTTAAATTTTTTTGCGGTATTTGGCTACCATATTTATGTACTTAAGACATTAAAATCCACTAAGATTCACTCCTGCAACTGCTACAATCAGCTTTAAAATATATTGGACCACAACATTTCCAAATCTCCTATTTGTAGAAGCATCAGCAGCTTCACATCAGCACTTAACCCTAACCCTATTTTTTTGTGTTTAAAATTCTCACATTGGCTACTCTCAAAACGATAAACCCCCATAAAAAAAATTGGGGAGGGTTATCAACCTAATTTTTTGTATGTGAGATGGGTTCTATAAGGACAACATGCCTGCCAAATTTCATGCGGATATCTTAAGAAATTAAAAAAAATATAGCTATATGTAGAATTCACCATTAGTAACTATAGGCTAATATACTGACTGGGTATGACAGGTAGACCTCTTGAACCGAGAAGTGCTATTTTGGGGTGTGGTGACCCCTTTTCCCGTGGGAGGGTTTGATGCGTTTTGGCAGCATAAGAATACGTCCTGCTTCTTTTTTAAGATAACTTTTCTTCTTTTTCTCTGAAGTCGCCAAAGCGAAGACACTCAAAATTATGGGCTTTTTTGATATCTTCTAATTCCTTCTCATGCTTTTCCTTCAAGGAAGCTATCTCGGATTCTAGTTCCATAATTTTCTCATCTCTTGGATCGACCACTATGACCACCTCCTCCATTACTTCCTCAATGGTAACCTCCTCTGTTACTTCCCTAACAGGAACCTCCTCATTCATAGAAGAAACATCATTGTATGTACATGTATTTGTGTTATTCTGTGTTGTAATGTCTACTATGTCTATAGTCTCATCAATAATGTATGGATTGGAACTTGTTATGCATGTATGTTTTGTTATGTCATCTCCTTTTCGGATATGTTTCCTCCATTTCCCCAAAGACACTGCCTTGAAATTACAGTCACGACATCGAAATGGAACTTGATCATTGGGTGCATGTTTTATAATAAAATGTACAACAGCATTACATCCTGATCCTTTGAAAGGGCATTTTGAGCATTTGAACAACATGGTGAGCTGAAAAGATAATTGATTCGATTCTAAAATTTGTGTCAACTTTTCATTATGGAGAAATATAATGCATTTTTTATTGAGTGGAATTGACAACCAATCTGGTACTGGACCTATGTATGGATTGAGCCGATCATAATGGATGATTTCCTTTCTTGACCTATATCTGATCTCAAAAATGACTGCACTGGGGACTTTTGAAATGACGTGGGGCCCAGTCCATGGAGACTTGAACTTATTATGGATTGTTTTGTCAAACTTATAAACTAAATCCCCAGTCCTATATGTATGTTTAGTTAGTCGTGTGTCATAGTCTCTTTTCTGTCGTTCTGCTGTAGTCATCAGGTGTTGTCTTGCTGTGTTGTAGACCTCTTCTAGTTGCTTTTGTAGACTGTAGGCATATTCCTCCACAGGTTTGCTGTTTTCTTTTGCAGGTAATGGGTACAAGATTTGTAATGGTAAATTGATTTCACGGCCCAGCATCAAGAAATTCGGTGTGAACCCAGTTGCAGGGTGTGGAGTGCTCCTGTATGCTGCAAGAAGAAGCTTTATGTGTACATCCCAGTTAGTGCTGTTATGGTTAACAAAAGTTTTTATCATGTCAGTCAGGGTTCTGTTGAACCTTTCAACCATTCCGTTGGAAGACGGATGGTACGGTGTTGTTCTGGTCTTTGAAATCTCTTATATTGAGCATATTGAGCTCATGATTTCACTCTGAAAGTTGGTCCCTAGGTCGCTGAATAACTCTAATGGGATTCCAAATCTGGAAATAACCTCTATGACAAGCTTCTGGGCTATCATTTCTGTCGTTGGTTTGGAATGGGATAGGCCTCCATCCATCGCGTAAAATAATCTCCTATTACAAGCAGGTATTTATTCTTTTTCTGGGTAAGGGGTAGAGGTCCTACTATGTCTATTCCGATTCTATCTAAGGGATTTCCTACTGTATATTTCATCAGAGCTGCTTTTGGTTTTCTCCCTGTTTTCCACTTATTACAAATTGGACACTGTTGTATATGTAGTTTCACATCTTTACCCATCATATACCAAGTAAAATGTT
>JAOXYH010772396.1:0-12480 GCA_028566455.1 Botula fusca | reverse complement strand
GATGGAAAACAAACAATGACTGAAAAAGAAAAGAGGGTGGCAAAGGGAATTTCGAAATGTGAAATAAAAAGAAGTTTGCGACATGAAATGTATAAAAACTGTTTCCTTACAGAAACATCATCAATGAACTCTATGAGATGTATCCGTTCACATAACCATGAACTATATAGATGAAATCGGGAAAAAAATCACTCCGCAGTTTCGATGATAAAAGGTATTGGATAAATTCCGGGAACAGTTATGCTTTTGGACACTACAAAATTGAAAAACAGTGTGTAAATTTTAATCTTGTTAACTATGATGAAATTAAACATGTTTTTTTTCTCCAAAACTATATATACATTTTGAAATGTACGTAATAAAGAATTAAAGCTGTTGATTGCTTTCAATATTTCTCACATGACAACGTTTATCACTAGAAATCCATGAATTGTCAAATGTCACTCAGTGGTGTCAAATAGTGCAAACAGTTCTGGGGGAATGTTTTCTTCAAAATCACGAGATGGAGGTGTTATCGCCTCATACACTGGGCCTTGGCTAAATCTTAACCTTTTCCCCCCATTTTCTATGCTTTGCGATGTCTCGTTGAAATTCAGACGTGTCATAGGTGTTGGTGGTCTGTTTTCTTCATAATCATTAGATGGGAGTGTTATCGCCTCATACACTGGACTTGGGCTGAATCTTAACCTTTTCGGAATCCCCCCATTTTCTATGCTTTGTGTCTCGCCGAAATTCGGACGTTTCATGGGTGCTGGTGGTCGGTTAACACCGTATGCAGACCATTCTGCCGTTGAATTTCTTTGCTGAACAAGCTGACGTGGTGGGTAAGGCCTGTTGAATCTGTTCAAGTCAGACATTGGAGTAAATTCAAATACTGGTTGGCTGTTGGTTGACTATAATTTTTTTTTTTTTTAATTGCACCTTTGGCTCTGCATGCTTTGGTTGTTGTGTTTGACTTTATGATTGTCACTTTTTGAAGATTTTTTCCTCAAGGATTCATAATGAATACAGCTAATATTGGTATCTATTATATATATATATTTTTTTTAATATGTGCAAAATATCAAAGAACACATTTTATCAATTAATGATAGGTAAAATTTGAAGTTTAACATTAAAATATTAAACTAAAAAAGACAAGTAAAAAAAGAACAGGATTTTGTTTTTATTTCACTCCTCAATCCTCATGGTGAACCCATGGTCATCAGCAATTAAATGCTGTAAACATACTTTGTAAGCAACATTATATTCACGCAAACATATAATTAATTGGTTTATTTCCGTACATTATCCATTCAGTCGAACTAGCGATTCAATGTCTGCAACCCCTTCTTCACACAAGCTTTCATACATTTTAATCAACTCATCCATAAATGGTCCAGTTTTGTGGTGAATTGAATATGTCCAAATTTCCCATAACATTTTAAGTTCTTTTACCCATTCATCTTCCGTTATGGTGTTAATGTCATTCATTTGATCAGCAATCTCATCTATTAATTCATTATACTGGTCGACGCTTTCTCTGAAATGTACTCTGTTTTCTTCAATCTGATTTATTATTTCCTCATTTGTCACATTTTCAAATAAATCATGAACAGCTATCTGTGCTTGTATCAAAATTTCAAACCCACTCCACGAGTCTGTCAATTGGTCAAATTCCTCTCTATGTAGCAGTGATCTTTTGTATAATTGAATCGAAAGAGGTTCCATTTAAAAAAAAACGTGTCTACAATAAAAAAAAATCATATTAATATTTCTCAAAATAACACATGCAAACCTAGAGGAATGCAAACATCACAGCATATTCATATTAGTGCTCCGTAATATGGAGGAAAATGCGATAGGTTAATTGTGAAAAAAACAAAAATAATAAAACATTTTAGTTTTTTATACTAAGCATCAAAGAAAAATATATTTATTCTACCTTTCATAAAAAATACTAAAGTAGTAAAAATAATAATTTATTTTAATTTCCGGAAGTAAAGTTTTTGTTTACATAACTTGAAAATTTGGTGGCAAACATGGAGCGACTGGTGATCGTTTTATGTCTTTGCTTGTGGGTCACCCTGTCAACTTCAACTAGATTATTCTTATTAAACGTGAGGACATGTTCAGATATTATTAACCAGAACACTTATGAAATATATGAGCTAGATTGCACATATGTGGGTAAAAGACATACCTGTATGATGGACCCGCCTCTGTCAAAGTACTGAGAATGGATAGGTTAACCCCAGAATCCAGTCTAATTATTCATGAAGACACAGGATTACAGAGAGTGATCGTTAATGATGGAAAGTGCATTGGCATAAAAAATTCCTGAATTCCTCAGCAGAAAAGTTGTACAGATCATTTGTCGACACATCTCCATACCTTGGGTTTTTCACTGTGTCTCCCCTTACTAATGTTGACGGCCTTTTTCGAGACACCTTCACGGGTATGGGAGATTTCCTGTAGAGGAGTCCTGTTAGTTGTAGGTACTGGAGTCCTTGGCCTTACTGGTGAAAACGGCGTGTCGTTCACATTCATTATTGTCGGAGTCAGTTGAAACTGTGATGAAGGTGGTGGTGGTGGTGGGCTATTTTCTATTCCAGTTTGATTTTCAGATGGGGGTGTCTACAGGTAAAGAAAACATGAATTAGTTTAACTTCAAAGAAACAAACAAGCAAAATAAAAAAAACATTTTTCAAACTTCCATTGAAAAGGCTTGAATTTCTTATTTTATATTCTATTTCAAAAATGAATATCACATATACCAATGCATCCATTTAGGATGCGTTATGCATATGAAAATAGTTAATAAATTATATGGCGAAAGCTTTATAGAAATATTTTGAGACCTATGTAACTATTGTACTTACAACTGGTGTTGGTGGTCTGTATGGTGAAATATTCTCTACCATACTTCCTTCTTCCAAGGAGCGTTCCTGTCTTTGCACTTGTTGTGGCTAAAATCAGGATAAGGAGATTCATTATACTACTATCTTTATAGTTGAAATCTTAACTGTACTTCTTTTTACAGATTTTAAATTAAATCTACCATTTCCATTAATAGAATACGATCAATTTGTAATTTTTTTCAAAACAAAAATGTTGTATACTTTATAAACTTTAACTAAAAATATACATTATACTTCATAAACTTTAACTAAAAATATACATAACTCATTATCAAAGCACCCGGTCAGCACCTCCAATTGCCCTCTCAAAGTAAAGAGCTCGTCTAATTCATCTAACCCAATATTAAATTTAAAATTTCCACTTTGTAAGTCCAAAAAGTAGAACCCTCTAGCTGATTTTTGAATGTCAGGGTTTTATTTCTCCCAAATTTGGTTTGGAACTCAAGCCTCCCAGACTTGGAAAATGTTTTGTTGAATACGACAGTGTTACAAGCCATGGTTTCGAGAAACGTTGTGTTATTCAAGCTTGTTCTGTTGGTCAATTTTGATCTGTTGATCTTCGGTAATATAATATTATATAATGTTAACTTATTAGAATTTAATACCTATTTTTCTTGAGAAGAAAAGAAAAAAAAAGCAATGACTTCACATCTTTGGAATAGTTTGCTTGTGGCATTCTGAAAAATTTAAATTTCATCCAGCTTAAATAATCATCAATACTCATGATTTTACCGCATCCGAACTCAGGTAAAATAAAAAAAGTAAATGTTTCTATGTGGCTTTTGCCGACATTCAAATAAGATTCCTGGGGCATTTCAAAATTTTAATACAATCCGGCTTAAAATCATCATCAATACTAGTGATTTTACTGCATCCGGATTGATATAAAATCAAAAAGTAAATATTTCTACTTGTCTTTTCTTATTTTGGAATAAGACTCCTGCAGCAATTTCAAAATTGTAATATCATCCGGCTTAAAATGATCATAAATCTCATTATTTTGCTACATCTGGATAGAAGTAAAATGATAGAAAGCATTTCTACCCTGTAGCAATTATTTGTTTGATGTATAATATGGTGTTTATCATTTTTGTTGTTCAACAGGTGTTTTAACCTGCGCAGATTTACTTTAATGCAAGTTATGTTTAGTTGAATGTTTCAGAAGGTGCTATTCATTCATAACTTATGTATACACGTGCATACATTGTACCAGAAAATAATACTTTCCAAACCTTACTTTCTTGTTTTAGTGCAATATTGATTTTTTATACATGATTTTAAACTGGCAGGAGAGTTATCTTTCTTGTAGTACAAAAGGTTGTTTTTTTGTTTTGCAATACCATGCCAAAGTCCTAAAAAAAGTGTTGTATTTTTATACACGATTTTACACTAGCAAGGAAGAGTTATCTTTCTTGTAGCACAAAAGTTGTCTCAGGGATTTGGTTTTAATACTCGCAATATGTCATTGGGTTATATTTTTCACATGTTCTTATGCGTTTATCTGAAAATGATACTCAGAATATAAAAATGTAGCACCATATATCCATATGTATATACAGTTGTCTTAATTTCTTTATGTATATATGTTTCATTGTTCTTTATATGCTTTTATATGTATTTGATGACACTTCACATTTTGTTATAAACAAGTTGAATGACTCAAATATCTGATTTATTACTTACAAACTTTAAAATGGTCTTCTACTCAGAAGTTATTTTGCTGAATATTTTATGGCTTCAAACCTTTACCATTTTATCAACATTCATTAAAATTTTGTTTGAAGGGATATGAAAATATATGGCTACAAACTTAATATGTTTTGTCTTTACCATTTCATCTACATTCTTTAAAAATTTGTTTGACGAGAAATGAAAAAAGAAACACAAAAAGCAAAATGAACAAACTTTATGTTGGCATTTTACTTGATAATCAGGGTAAGAAAAAAAAGTGTTAATATTGATATGTGTTTATGAATTAGATATGTTTAATTAAAATTGTTAAAACTTATCATGTGTTTTAGTTTATATTATGAAAATAAGCTATAGTTTTTGGATGACTCCTAGAGTGTATTACAAGACAGTTGTCTCTCTTAGTACAAAAGTTCACACACTGTTACAACTAATATATTGAGCAGATCATGCAAGGCCCCATATAAAGCTGATATATTTTTGAACATTACTGAAAATAAATGATTTACACTTTTAATTAAAAGTTCTGAAAATGTCTACTTTGAATCACCACCTGCATGATTCGTACTTAAATGAACAAAAATATGTTTTTTATTTCTGACAACATAATCACTGTACCCAACTGCTACACACATTTGCCGAGTTAACCGATCACTAAAGTTTTTTTTTCTTGGTAACCTAATTCACACATCAGGTCTTTTGTAAGTCTTTGTGAAAATTAAATTCAGTTTATTTTATAATGATTTTAATTACAGATTCAGCTTCGACAGTGGATTAAATGTATCTACAGGAATTGATTCTACAAACTACTGATGCTGAATCTGACAAAAGAAGATCTGCCAATAACAGACAGTCACGATTTCACATCTTTTGAACCATTTAAAGGAACAGGACAGCCACAGACAAAAATACGTTTAAACCCCAAAAGAACACACCGTCACAAAACCAGTAGCTACACATACAGAGGCATCACCACAAATAATGCACACTACACCATCACTTTTAGACACTAAAAACACCACAAGAGGTCACATCAAAAACACCACAACAGGCAAAGGTAAAACATCACAGCAAACTATAGCAATGCCACAACAGGCAACAGCATCAACATCACAACAGAACACAGCAAAAATGCCACAGGCCACAGCAAAAACTCCACAAAAGACCGTAGTGAAAACGCTACAACAGATAACATCAAAAACACCACAAGTAACAGAAGCAAAGTCACAACTGGATACAGCAAATACAACACAAGTAACAGCAGCAACATCACAACTGGACACAGCAAAAACAACACAAGTAACAGCAGCAACATAACAACTGGACACAGTAAAAACAACACAAAATGTCACTTCAAAATCACAACAGCAGGACATTGTAAAAGCACAAAAGGTCACAGCAACGCCACCACAACAAACTACAGCAAAAACACTTAAACAGGCTACAGAAAAAAAAATCACAAAGGACTGCAGCAAAAACACAAAACAGGTAACAAAAATATCACAGCAGGCCACAACAGATGCATCACAGAAATAAACAGCAAGTGCAACTACATCACACAAGAAAACTGCTAAAAAATCCCGGTCTAATACAAAGACAGAAAAGCGTTTTAGCAGTTAGAAACCATCTGGAAGAAAGAAGTCTAAAGTTGGTGAGGATGCCACACAAATACATGTACATGTATATGACAATGATTTGCAGGCTAATAGTGAAATTAAGATAAGGGGAAACAAAAGATGCTTCCAGATAAATAAAGTACAAGGAAGCGTAGTATACCGAAATTCCAGACCCATAATTCCATTTGGAATCCATCCCGGTCCGTGTTCTATATCCCCTTTGACTGGCGCTCAGGGGATGTTGAACACACGACTGGAATATGAGCTTGTATTCCTGTGAAGATTCTGATTAACATATAAGATACCCTTGATGTTTATTTTTATTTCCAGAGCTGCAGGTCTTGATGTTTATTTATAATTTATATTATATAGGTGTAAACTACAATATTCCCTTGTATACATTGTTTTTATTTTGACAAACTTTTGTTTCTTATGTGCCAGTTCATTTGGTTTTTTTTTCAGTTTTTTACTTATTGAATACGTTGATATTAATTTGTTCATCAAGATCATTGTTTTTCTTTAATATTTCAGGATATGTTGTGAGAGAAATACTGGACTTCAAAATTGATGGGGATGAACGTTACTATCTGGTAAATTGGGATGGATACAGCCAAAGCGACAACACCTGGGAACCAGAATGTAATATATCCCCAGTTTTAATTGGACAGTTTTATTTAAAAAAATTGATTCTTGAAAATTATAGTGTATGTTGGAAAAGGAGAAATTATTGGTTTCAGATAATTAGAGTCTGAAAAAAAGGGAAAATGAGACCAAACTCTATAGTTAGTCTCCTACTGGCAAAGCAAAAGGTGACTATAGGTTTCACTCAGTCTGTCTGTCTGTTCTGTTTTTCACACTTTAAAACAAAACGTTCAGCCAAATGGTTTGATATTTGATATGTGAACTTATAATGGCGAGTTACAGATCAAGATTCAGTTTTGTTCCACTTGAATGATTTTTGTGGTAGTCCTGCCTTTGAAATCTGGAAACTTGTGAAAATATTAGTTTTCCATACTTTTTAAATAATAACTCGGCAAAAAGATTTGATATTTGGTATGTAGATTGCTAGCGACAAGTTACATGACATGTACCGATCAGTTTTAAGTCTTGTTTCATTTGCTTGAGTGATTTTCATGTATGGTATGGCTCTTGGAAATCTGCACTTTTGTTTTAACACCTCTGCCAAAAGATTTGATACTTGGTATGCAGATTTATAAAGACGAGTTAATGATAATTTTAAGTTTGGTTCCATTTAAGTGATTTTTGTGGAAGTTAATGTCCCTCCAAACCCAATAATTGTAAAGATGTAAGTTTTCCAAACTTTTTTTGAAAACGCTTCAGCTGAACATAGTAATAGGGGTAAAATTCCCTCTGTACAATATTCTTTCTTCATTGAATTTACACTGCCAGTACGGGACATGTATTACTTTAGCAATGCTGCCAAAATTTTTATTTTTTGTGATATAGTCGGTTTGTTAATTATGATAAATGTGTACCATGTTACAAATATTTTCCTTAAAAATACATTTTACAATGGAAAATGTCTTTGATGGTTGAAAAAAGTGTTTTTAATAATATTTGTAAATTATTGGTATGTATGATAAAAATGAAACTAGTAGGATATATAAAGTACTTGAAACCAACTATGTGAATGAGACATCTTTAGGACATTTCACTACCTCAAATAAAAAAGGTTTTTAATGAATTAATTAGTTTAATTTTTTCTTCAGTCATATATAGACCATAATTTGAAGCTGGCATTTCATGAAGGGTTTCAAGATGGCCGACAAGGTAGGACACATGGCCCAGCCTCTGCAACTTTTTTACAAATTCACATGATTTATGGATGAACTAGTGCATAATATTTATACAAGGATGTTCAGCTTAATATTCTCTATTTAGTGATGCTATTTTTGATGCAAAATTTGGATTTAGAACTTCAAAAATTCAAAGAGAACTTTTCCTGATGTGTAGTGATTACATCATACATTCCATTGTTCCTGCTCGTTAGTGTAAATGAACTATAGAATGAATGGAATTCATAATTTTTAGGTACTGTGTCTAAAATATACATGAGTTAATAACTTTTGGACAATGGATTTACATTCTACACTAGTAAGTGGTCTTTTTACTTCTTTTAATGAAGACTTCTCAGGTTTCACCAATGATGAATATGAGTGCTACCTAAACAGCTGTGACCTGTACACAGTGGAGGACTGTACTGAAAGAACTTTGTCCTATGTTATAAAATTTACTAATGACAGAATATTCTCAGTTTTTGAAAATATTATCTTCCAAAACTACTGCAGAGAAAATTTTGAGGACATGAGTGTTAATGGCCTTGTACACACATTACTATTTGAAGGGAAGTATTGGCAAAAGAATTCATAAACAACACGTCACCTAGAACAACACCTGATAGAACCCTGTTGATAGGAAGTTCGCTCCTTAAAGGAATAAAGACACGGTGTCTAAAAAATACAGACGTCTGCACAAACAGAGGTGCCACCATTGAAGACCTTGTTCTTGTAGTGGAGGAAAAGGACTTCTCAAACTACAAAACTGTTGTGCTACATATAGGAGGAAATGATTATCATAATGGAGACCATATCTATACCATTCGGAAGAAGTATGAAAGTCTCCTGCTACTCCTAAGAGCTGTCTGTAGACCAGGGACTGTTATAATGGTGTCGGGTATCCCACTCACATATGGAATTGACACTGACCCTCTTAACTACATGCTGAATGAGATGTGGTATGAATTTAACATTCAATTTATAAATCATAATGATCAAATCTGTTACACAAATGGACATGTCAAGGTTCATCTCTACCTCCAAGATGGAATACACCTCTCAAAGAAAGGGAAATCTGTTTTTTTTTAAAGTCAATAAATCAATGTGTTCCAATTCTAAGACATAGAACTGAAATTAATTGGTATTGTCTGTTTTGTGGTGAGTCAGGACACAATACTTCTACATGTAGACATGGTCAGAAAGTTCTTTGTTTTTCATGTAACAATTATGGACATAAAGAAAAATTTTGTTCCATGTACAATTAGGAAGTTGGCAAAGAAGATATAGCCATACATTATGCTCCAACTTTGAAAACCTCAAATTTTTATGATGTTCTACAACATCTTTGTTCAAATTGTAATGTTTTCCCCTGCATATGTGACAATGAAGCTTATATTTCTCATCATGAAATAAACATTTTTAAAACAAGTTCTATTACAAAAATATCTAGAAAGGAGGAAGATAATTTCTCTTTAATTGATACAGATAAGACAAGTCCGCCAAAGTCCACTAATCAAACTGATAAACATGATACTATGTACACTCCCCAGGATTCTGACACACTTATCACTTTGCCATCTTCAGATTTAATTGATGTATTATGTACTGACAATGTTGGAATGTATGAATTCCCTGAGGCCTTATCAGTTGAAAACTATTTTGTATGTTTGTTTTCTCTTATTGTTTTATGCTTATCTTGTTTGTATGTGTTTATTAAGGTGCTAAATGTATATGGTTTTCAGGAAACAAAGGGTATAAAAATATGTTCCCATAATATTAATAGAATGGAAAACAAAATGGATGAAATAGAGTATAATATGCTATACTCCCTAAATCCACCAGATATTATTGGTTTTTGTGAAACTTTTTTTCATGAGAATATTTCTAATGATTTTATCAACTTCCCTGGGTATGTGTCCATTAGAAAGGATAGGACTGAAAATGCTGGTGGTGGCTGGCTTATTTATATAAATGAAAATGTTAGTTTTGAGAGAAAATATGAAATTGAACTGAATGACATGGAAACTGTTTGGTTAGAAATCAAACCAAATCACAGAAAGTCATTTTTGTTATGTTTTGTCTACAGAAATCCTAAATCTCACTCTGATTGGATTGACAAATTTGAGACTCAGCTGAATGTTGCATTTTCCATCAATGATGATGTAACTTTGTTAGGTGATTTCAATATGAATTTCTTAGCCCCTAACAAGCCACCTGTAAAATGGTTATCTCTCATGGAGACTTACAATCTAAATCAGATTATTGATAAACCTACTAGAGTCACTAAAGACTCTCAAACACTCATTGATTACATATATATTTCTGACACTGACAGATATTGTGAGTCTCATGTATCACATTATTATTTAAGTGATCATTATCCAGTATGTGCAGCCAGAAGAGAACAAGTGTGTATTAAAAAAGTGGCTCATACTAACATCATTTATAGTAATTTTAAGAAATTTAATGAAAATAAGTGTCTGGAAGATCTTGCCAATGCCCCTTTTTATTTGGTAGAATATGAAAATGATGCAAACGCATCACTACAAACTTGCGATGAATTATTCTTTATTAGGACATTATGACGTCACAGAGATGTCATAATTGGGTGGGTTGTAGATAATTTTTAAAGAAGTAGTCAAAACATGGTTATTTTATGAACTTTTTTCTCAAAATCAAGTGTCTTCCCAACCCTGCTCCCAAAAGATATGATAGTAAATAATGTAACAGGTCAATATAAAGTAGTGGAATAAGTATTGTCGTGGGGCAAGGCTGGGATCTTACTGAGCTTACTGAAAAACTGTATGTTTGCCAATTTACCCATAATTTTGATATTTCTTTACAGTTTACCAGCCAAATTTATACAGATAATCAAATTTCAAACAATTAGCTGCTTTGATCTATGAACCTTCTATATTTGTCTTTCTTTTTAAGGCATTAAAGTATTTAAATAATAAAAATGAGAAATTCTGAAAATTTGAGGCCAGATACAGGCCTTATAGCCCCTAGCCCTTTATTCCAGTTTATTTTTATTGTAGCTACCCATTCTTAAGTCAGTGAAAGTGCACAAGCAAGCATAAGCAATAACAGCCATCCTGCTGAAGATTCTGCAGGTATAAACATAGTCCTAATAAACAATCAGGCATGTTCAACTGGCCAACTGTATTTAGTAAAAAATTGTCCAAAAAGACCTGAGATGTTAGATTCCTTAATAGTCCATTTCATATAAATTGAGTTTGTATTACAAGAGATCACTTATCATATTCGGCCTAATAAGCACCCATGCCCCCTACCAAAATTCCTGTTGAAATTTTAGGAATAAGCACCCTGCTATTCCTGAGCATTGTTTATGGGAAGGTTATTTGATATGTAACACTGTCATTTTCCACTAACTGGTCAAATTCTAACATTTTATATTGATGTCGAAGGTAATTCACACACAAATTATATTTCCAGATATTCTGGGAAAGAAAATAAATACAAATCATATCTAGTATGTTTGATATAAGGAATTGAGGGAAAAATTGGTTTCCCTTGGATGACTGATTATATGTATAGTAAAAAAAGTATGGAGATCCAACGAATCAGACAGAGATCCAACGAATCAGACAAAATTTCTAACTCAACATCGCTTCTTTCCGGCCATTGTAGCGATGACGGTCAATAAAATATCAGATGTTCACAAAAGTTTGAAAATGCTGATAAGGATGCTGGAAAGGGGAAGAAGTTGAGTGTGTCAGATACAGATTCTGATCTAGAAACAGACGGTGGGCGCGCAACAAATTATAATAAGGTTGGAGTATCAACGCCTACCCATAAATGTAGATGAAGACTTTGAAATTGACAAGGGCGCTGAAAATGGGAGGACGTCGACTGTTTCAGATACTGATTCATTGTCTGATCTAGAAGTAGACGGTCGGAGTACAACTATTTACAATAAAGTTGGTGACGCAACGCCTGTCAGAAATGAAGATGAAGACTTTGTAATCGACAGGGGCGCTGAAAATGGGAGGAAGTCGGTTTTTTCAGATACAGATTCACAGTTCGATCTAGAAATAGACGGTCGGAGCAAAACTAATTACAATGATATTGGAGCCTCAACGCCTGCCAACAATGAGGATGATGACTTTGAAAGTGATGCCTGCCATATGTCTGATTACATCAATATCAGAGCTTAAACATCTGATATAAGCGATCAAGATTTTGATTTTGAAATGGATGATCGGGACGCATATCATCATGATAAATCTACCAACTCGACAACGGAAAAATGCCAGGATAATGATTCAGAAACTGAATCATATATTGAGGCGGAAAACCAATCTCCATGTCATTCTGATATGAGTAATGACGGGACGAAATATACAGACCAACCAGAAGATGTGAGAACATTCAGTTATCCAAAAACTGTCCTGATACACAATGCAGAAGAATGGGAAAACATAAAGCCACGAGATGACGAAAAGCAAAGAAAGCTGA
>JAOXYH010772178.1:0-12481 GCA_028566455.1 Botula fusca | reverse complement strand
TATGGAAAAGTTATTCGCTAGAATGATGAATTTGCAGTTGCAGTCATTCGCAAATAATTTCGAAAATATAGTTCTCGCGAAAATTTCATAATTTACAGCCCTGGATTTTTATTACAAATGTAATAGCAGAACAAAAATGAAACTAGAAATGAAAAGTAAAGGCAAAATAATAAATTCATGTTACTAAAAATAATTTCACCGCTAGAATGTTGAGACTGTGAAAATGTTTTGATGTCAGAAAATCATGGCTATAATGTATCATTTTTTACACTTTTCATTCTTTTTATTTGTAGAAGAAAACATTCAGGGTAGAATGATTAATGCTTTCATGCCTTGTTTACACATGAAACGAAAATTGGACGTTTTCAGATTATTTTCAGAGAACAGACGATCGCACTGACAGATTAAATCATTTCAATTCGTGTTCTTTGAAATTCTGTTACACGCATGTCAAAGTATTCTCAAAACGAAAAAAAAAGGGTTTTTTTTATATAAATATTTTACCAGTTGCTTGCTCTAACAAATGCCGTGTCCATGTATTTCCTGAGCCTTGATAGCTAGCCAGTGCAGTAAGTGGTAGGGGTGTCTTACTGAATTGGATGCACATCTTTTCACAAGCATATTTAGGTTGATTTGTTCTATTTGTAATAATATCATCTTTTCTCGGTTGACTGGTTATATTTGTAACAATATCATCATTTCTAGATTGAGCCACTTCGTTTGTAAATATACCATCTAAACTGGTTCTGCAAATACGAAGTCAAAATTGTTAATTATTAACATGCAATTCACCAGAATACATTATACGAGTCATTTCTAATATACACAGTAGATATTGTAATATTGAACAATTGTAACTATAACGAAATCCTTAAATGACAAGACAACTCCACTAAATTTCTGCTCAATTATTTATGCGGGCGGATTGGGTGTTCGTCCATTCGTCTGTCCCAATTTGTTATCACTCCTAAACCTTCATATGCGATACATTGAAACTTCCAAAGAATTTTAATTCACGAGGGAACTGCAGACCTTATATATTATGAGTGTACAATGTATGGTATTATTTTGAGGTTTTATGGAATCCATTTTTTCATGGTTATGCATGAAGGTAGTATCAGGAATCTGCAACTGCTTATAAGAAATTGTGCACTACTTATTTTTTGTTATCAGAGAAATATATTTGGTATTCTCCATAAGTCAGTGAATGAATTTCATTAAAACTACCAGACAATCCTATTTGCCCTATAGTATTGTGAATCGTTTAGCTTATATTTTATCAAAGTACATGTTTAATTTCTGGGGTTTCCCAAGCAAAGAATGGACTAAGCTATTTAGCTGAACTATGGTTATGTAAGTTGGTAATGAGTATAGTATCTGCAACCCCTCGTTATCCAATGAAAAATTAAACTGAAACCTTGAGTAAATTCTCTACTACCTTATGCTGTTGAGCATCTCGACTTTTTATCTGAATGTTTTTGGAGATCAATAGCAATCAGTGACCATAATTCTTTGTATATTTATTATGTAAGAAGATAGACATACATGTATTCTAATCCCGAAATTAGTGAATGAATTTCCTTGAAATTTCAGTGTGTTTTCCTTTTGTTATGATATCATGTATCTGTTATGTGGTGTGAATTTTTATTGATGTTGGAGTTTTTCATTACATACATAAGTGCCTTTGTGCATCTCATATGCTACTTTTAAAAATTTTTTATGAGATTTTTTTGTTACGTTTCCCATTGCAGAAGGTGTATTTAGTCATTTAATTCCATCATAATTCGCCGTTTCAGAAACTAATGCATCGTGGGATTAGCGTACACAAATATTTTTGATAGGCTGAGAACAAAAATAACGCAACGTCTTTGGCCTAAAATCCATTGTCCATGCACAAAAATCTCAAAAACAATCACTTTGCCCACAGTCCTTCAGCTTCTGAAATGACCATTTTGTAAAGGGTAGGTACCATTATCAAAACTCGTCTTAACTCCACCAGTAAATTTCATATCCTATTGTTACTTTGACCTCTTATTTTATTTGTGCCGAGAATGGTTCGAAAGAATTATTAATGAGTTGGCTTATATCAATGTGGAGGAGAAATATAGGTTTCACAACGAGTTAGAATGGAATATCGTTTATTATCAACTCGCATATTTTAATAGCAAAAGAATGATTAACGAGACTTGGTGTTATTATTTTTTTAAATAACGAGAGTTGATACAAGCAAAATGCATTCTCACGAGTTGTGAAATTTGGTTGTGATAAACTCGTTCCGTGTGGCCTATATTTTTACGCATAGCAGCACCAACGTGCGGATTGTCAAGTGGCTAAGTTAACGAATGCCAAATCAGCTTTCAGCAGTCTTGTAAGCCATATAAAACAATGGTGCTTGCTTTGATCGACGTTGGTGAAACAGAAAGTATCGTTGAAAGTACTTGAAGTAACGTTAGATGCGATAATATAATTGAACATATAATAATAATAAGTAGATAAATAAATATTTATTTTCCCGTGTTTGCTGATATGGATAAGTTACTTCCGACTTTGTTCTCTATTCAGAAAGTGAACATATTTTCACATACATGTATATGATAAATAAAGATTAATACATGATTCCACATCCGCCAGGTTATTATCCCAAGACCCCATAGCTGCCAGAGACGAAGTCGAGGGCTGATATGGAGAATGATTGATTGAGACGTGATCTTATTTGACGAAGAATTAATCTTTTAAGCAAATAACGAGTACCGACAGCATATATCGCAAATAAATATCCTCTCTCACATATAATATTCGTAATTATTATATACTTAGCAAAAATATGTTCCATTCTGCATATAGAATAAAGCTGGAAGTAACTTATCCGTATCAGCATACCCGGAAAAGTAATAAGTTATTTTTCCAGGCCGATTAAAATAACCTATTGTCTTCTCGGCCCAAAAAATAACATTGGTAAAATAACAAATTATTTTCCCCGTCCATTAATGATCAATAGATTAAGACATAACCTTTTCTATATCGGCCGCGACCCAGGACTGAATTTCTTGATATAAAATCTGTTGATTGCTTGAGAAATTATTAAGGACAAATTTATACTTATTGCATCACATTGTCGTATGAGACGAGAAAGAGAAAAAGTAAAGTAAAGAATAACATGAAGTGCGTTTTCATACCTGTGCATGTGTACATATATGGCAAAAGTATTCATTTACACAGAAACCTAAGAACAGTATTAAAGTAATAACTTTTATTGTGGATACCCTTTTCCTAAAAAATAAGAAAGATTCCAGTACGTCTGTCAATATTTCCAAACGACACACATGTATACACCAAGTTTTACTTTTCTCATTTTTTATAAAGACTGACGAAAAAATTCACAATCATGTGAAAGGAGTACAATTAATGCTGAAAAAATCAAAGCATAAAAAGAAGCGATATAGTGTCAATGCCAAAGAGACAGCCTTAACCTTGTTTAAATTAAAGTAATCTATAAAAGTAAAAACATAAATACAAGTCCCAACTATATTTGAAACTGGGTGAAAAATACAACAAAATAGGACAATAAAGTTGAAAAACGTACCAGTAGTCAATAAATTTCAATATGGCAGAAGCAGGCCTTCGTCTGCATGTAAATTTACATTTTTACCTTTTAATATAAGTCACAATCCCTAGCCTGTTCATGAAAATCGTTACTATAAGAGTAGTCCCTAATAGCACGAGGTACAATCTTTTCCTACACGACCTGAAAAGACAAAAATATAACAGTAAATCACACGTAGCAAATATCAACTCTGCAAGAAGTTGTAAAAATAATACTCAACGTATAATGTAACGTACGTATAAGTAACTTAACAGTAATGATCATATATCTAATTTAGGGAAGTTGTCTTGTTATGCGCTTTTGAGGGTAAATATACAATACATTGAAGGAAAATATTAAATTTATTTGTACGAGCTATAGAAGCAGTCGCAAGGCTTCGCCGCGCGTTTTTACTGTTTCGCAGCGAGTACAAATGAACATGATATTTTCCGGCAATGTACATGTATTGTTTCTATCCTGCAATTCTAAAAAGTTGCATAAATGAACTATTTGTATTTTAAAATTGTTGAAATCGTTTCCACAATGAGACATTCTTGAAGAATGCGGACGTATTTGAAGACACCTTTAACTGGTTACCGAAGACACGTTTTCGGCTCACTCATAATGCGTTAGGATAACAGGAGACTATATTAAGCTATTATACAAATATAGCTTTGCGTTATTCGTACACATATATTTGTATCATGATGTGCTGTGAAATGATTTGATGTCGATCGTTCTCTAAATCCTGATACCCTTGTAAAAGGCGAAGCTTAATTGTATTACAACTGCCAATTTACGGATGTTGTAGCACGGCGGAAACGTACCACAACATCCATATAAACTGTTACCAGCACAGTTAAAGTGACCCAGACATAATGACAACATCGAAACCTTACACCTGAAAAAAAAATTGACACGCTTTTGTTGGAATATTTTTTTCGAATACACTACTCTCGTATCAAATAAATAGCTCTACTAATAAAATGAAGATGATGAACAGCAATAAAATTGCTTTACATTTATTGCAACTTTTATCCTGTGTACTCTTGAATTCCTACAAGGTTTTTATGGTTATGTCCACATTTTCTTCAGCCTAGCACATTACCCTTTTGGCTTTTACAGTAGGGGAAAAAACCTACTAAGAAACAGACTAAGCTAAAAATTGCACATACAATCTGGATCAGTATTTTATTCTAGAAAATTGCATATTCATAAAAATTATGAACATATAATATTTTAATTTCAAATTAAATTCAAATCAAAGCTTTTCACAAAAAACATTTCTGTCAAAAATTTTGACAAATCCTTCTCGAGGCAAATCTTCAAAGCAAGATAACAAGTCATCTTAATATTCATTAAATCAATAAATACTGCTTAACGAAATAATTGAATTTAAAAAAAAGTAAAATCAACTTTTTTTTTCACAAAATATTTCGTCTGTGAATTCAAAAATCCTTCTCGAAGGTAAATTTTCCAACAAAAATGTAACTAAACTACAATTATATTCTGATAAAATGTCCCCATAAGCTTTTAATCAATCAAAATCGGAATGAAATCTGACCATTTTGAAAGTTCGCTCCATCAGTGAAGTCTCTCAATGGCCGTTTAGAGCCACTCATGGCCAAAAAAGTGTTGGGCTTGTCGATTCCATATGGTAGTTGCACATTTTCAAACGACGGTTTTACATTCTCAATTGACGGTTTTTTACACACATGTTCACATTCCATCGTCAGACTTCCTCTATTGCTGTCGATTTTTATTTTCAAGCAGGGGGTTCAGTGCAGCTGGGACTTTTTTCGATATTTTCGCACTGCTTTTTCTGAACGATGGCCTGTCCGGCCCATTATTTCTTGCTCATCTATTCCCGACATGTATAGTTGTGTTGCACATGTACGTTTACCCGAATGGTTTGTAAAATTGCCTTGTATTTCGGCACGCGAAGATATTTCTTTCATCATTGTTTTTAATTTATTTACACCAACTTTTGGTTGCAATAATTTTGCCGTACGCTACTCAGTAGACGGCGGTAGAAATTACCAGAACGTTCCAGTGCATCTAAATACTTGGAATAACAATCAGCTATGCAGTGGTCTCCTGAAAATTAAAGGAAAACATGTGTTTTGATCCACTATTTTTTTAGTACCATTTCAATTAAAACACTAAAATTAAGTGACACATTTTCGACTCAACTTCCATACAACCGTGTACAGACAAAAGGCTTATTTAATGGATTGCAAAAAAATGAAGTTATTTTCCTAATTTATACGTTTTGTACACACAGTGTGTGGTAAGTGCGAATAAAGGAAATGGGTTGCACTGTAGAAACAATGCATGTGCCCTCGATACAATTCGTTTTCATTGCAACAAATACCAGAATTAGAAAGATCTTAACAATAAAAACAAATTTATCGAGGTCGCATCTATTATTTCTACAATGATTTCCTTGATTCGCACTTTCCAGACACTGTACGCGTATGTTAACCGGACGGAAACGGGGAATATGAATCCATGTTTTAAAGTTTTACAGTACGAAATGTCTGGTTATTTCTTAAAATCGGCAAATTACCTTGAAATATTTTAATAAACATGCTTCTCACAAATAGAAAATAAAAACAACAAAATAGTCCAAAAAATTTAAACACATACGGTATACAAAACATACCTGGTTCACAAGTGTCTTATTGTCTTGTTTGACAACTCGGTCTGACCAATTCCTCCTTTATACGTCTTGTTAGACCGACCAAAAAATTCCACAACTTTCCCGTATCATCCTGCCCAACCAAAAACTGTTCACACAGAAAATCGTGCTGCTCGTCATATTCTTTTAATCCGAAAAGTTTACAATTATAAAGGAGCATCGTAAACTGTAGTAAATAAATACAGGCGAGATAAGTTATAGTTGTAGGATAATCTAAATACTACAACTATCTGATATTCAGAACAGTTTAAGCGGTATTCTTTGTTAGAAGTCGATAACGCTAATGTACGGTTAGCCAAAGTTTTATTTTTGGCCTCAAGTTTAAAATGAACATGCTTTGCTTTTACGTAGAAAATTTTAACAAACTGAAATTAACAATACTGTTATTTCTGGTATAGTTTGTTTCATAATTGTACAGAAACCTTTCTACAAATAGTGGTATTTCCAGCATTGTAAAATTAGGATTACTGCATTCCTAGTACTGTTCAGTCTATAATACTTTGGACCCCACTGTTGTTAACACAAAGTTTTGTGGAAGAACAATACTGTAGTGTTAACTCTACATTTCTGTTGGTGTAGGTACTTCGGCAACAAAATATCGAGTCAACAAGTTTGGGTCAGAAATCCTAAATACGTGAATCCAGTAACAAGGCAAAAGGTGAAACACACAACGAGAGCTAGAGTTTGACAAAAGGAAAAAAGAAAATCAGAATCTTGTAGCAAACAAATAAAGTAGACAAAGACAACACGAGAACCAAAGCCGGGCAATGTGAACACTAACAAAAAACCGGAAGTGACATTATCAGTACTAGTAATTTTAGTATTGTTTGATTTACAGTACTGGAATTTCTAGTATTATGCAACGATCTTACCTGGTAAACAAACAATTACAAACCTTAAAAACTAAAGTCTGTTTAACTTCCTTTAGATAATAGAGAATTCTATGTGTATGACGAATGATCATATGCCACTGTACCACGTCATTCAGAAATCTTTTATTTACTTCCAAGAGGTAAAGTAGCAAGGCTATCAACAATTATCAATCGAGTTTACATTCTGGTGGTGACAACTACCACTTACTAGGCTTTATGAACACATCTACTTACACCGATTACACACAGAAAATAAGTCCAAAACTTGCAAACGGTGTAGGAGATTATGTGGTTGAGTCAATGTGACGCTATTAATTTGATTTTTAACGAAACGTTCCAAGAGTTAGTCGACGTAACAATAATCATTAACCAGTATTTTCCTGTATTTAGTAATACTGATTATACTTATATATCACGATTGGCAGAAAAATGTTAATTTCTGATTGGATAAACAGCCGGGAATGTCAGCATACATTCACAGCAACATCCAGGGTATATCAACATGCCTGAACGAATCTCGCTTCGAATATTTCGATGACCATAAAATGAAATTCAGACCAATCATAACACCTTACCTTAAATATTATCTCTGCGTAAATATGTAAAGGTTCACAGGACGAAATCAATCATACAGCCCGCCTAGGTAAACTAGTGTTTGTTGTTTACATTGAAGGATTAAACAATTAAATTGACTTAGGTGAAAGTTTCCGTGTTTGCTGATCGCTTTGAATATTTGCCATAAAAGGGCTACACATCATAATATATAAGTTATTTAGGATTAAGACAGGGGATGTAGCGTGATATACCCTGGTTGTTTAATATATCTCCTTCGCCCTCGGCTCAGAAGATATAACTACCATGTATCGTCCAGTATATTATGATCGTGAATATGTAGTTCATAAAAGTTCTCCTGTGTACGGAAAACATGAACATGAACTTATGGATATTTCAATTGCATATCAGATTGTTATTGTAATTTATGTAATTATTTTTAACCAGCACCATATGTTGACACATAACTGTAAAAGAAAAACAATTTCAAAAACAGCAATAGTATTATATCATCCTTTATGTATTGTATAAGATTAAATGTAGATAAACACTTTTTGGCTTTAATGCTAAAATATTTCCTTATTATGCCTAAATGTGTTATGCTCTATGGAATTCAGAAATAAAGAAATCCATTTTGTCATGTGAGATATGTCGTATTTTTTCAATTTTATTTTATTTATTATTTTTTTCAGCATCTTTTCCTTTGAGCGTTAAATAGTTGTTGGTTTGGATAGTTGCATTACAGCGTCCTTACATCATGATCATACAGGAAATGAACATACCCAGCCTCTAAACATACTACAGTGATTAGATTGTTTAATGATGAAGCTGATTTTTTAGCCGCTTACATTGTTACATTTGAACAAAATCTTGAACTGATTGATCGCTATTTCTTCATTTTTGCATTGAAAGAGTGTATTATGGAGATCTTTTCTTAAGGAAATTTTACCATACTTTCTACTACAATTTAGATATTGGCAGTATATTATCAAAGCAACGAGTTAACGGGATAATTCTGACTACCATCCGCACACACCGTGGAAACTTGATAAGGAACAAACATTACATTATGTAGCAAAAAATGTAGTATAAACGATACTAAGAAAAAATAACGATCAAGTGTTATGAACTCCAGGTGTATCATCCAGTGCTCCAACAGAAGTACCCATTTCCTTGTATGTCGGAGATCTTTGCTAAAAATCCTTTGAGTCAAGCCTCATCATATTTCAAATCAATATGAGAGAAAAACCAACAGGAAATATCTAGTACTGTAGAAATTGATCAAGGCTGATCATAACCCAGACCAAGAAGTTAATGTGAAATTAATTTTGATAAAAATGGATGCTATTGTGTTCACAGGGAAAGAAATGTACATTGTTTCATTCATTATTTTTCGGAACTAATGTTTTTCATAGAAGAGAATACGATATTGGCGGTATTTTGTCCTAGCAGAACTTATTTCAAATTAAAACAAAATGTGGTCTATTTGACACTGATTTTTAAGCACACTTTGTACATTAAGTACTCGTAAGCACTGCCAGGGACCAAAACTCTAAAAGACTACAACTGTTGCCAAACATCAGTGAAACAAACTAATACCAAAAATGACTGAAATAGGACACCAAAACAATTTACGGACAGACCTTTGCATGAGGGAAATAACTCTGTATTTTATTTTTGTTGCATTCTGGGGAATCTCAACGTCTTATTTTAGGGGTAGTACCAAGATACTAGCTACTGAGCTGGTGAGTTCCTAGGCGACTTAGTCTACCAGCAGTACATCGACTCAGTAGTAGTAAAAGAAATTGTGCGAAGGATAAACAGACACATGTACGAAAGAAAAAAAAAACATCGACCCCATGTTATAGACACGTGTAAGATAGAGAAAACCATCGACTGAATGGATACAGACACGTGTACAATTGTAAGATAACGAGAAAGTCACACAGGGATATATCATAACATTTATAATAGCATACTAGTACTATATTCGAAGAAATGTTATCCTGTTATAACTATGGGTTTAAAAAACAGAAGAAGAAGAACGGAATCTTGATTTATAAAAAGTTCACACGGTGATAACAAACCCTGTTTGAAAATCGAAATGAATTCAGTGGAATAAACCTCTGTTTTTTTCCAAAGTTCTTATTTTTTATATTTAAATGTGGTACCAGTTTGGCTTAGAAGTCAACTAGCAGTGACCCTGACCCAGTCGTTCTCAAAACAGAATCAAAGGTATGGACATTATTTCTGTGTTGACTTTCCTTTTTGAAATTACTTTAAACGTACATCATCTAAGGAGTGTTTATTATTAAACAAAACCAAAAAAAATCATATTTATCACCGGATTGCAAACAACAAGGATGATGACAGATGTCAAATTTAATCAACTATGTATTGATTGCACAGATATGTAATATTTAATAAAAATAATTTAATAAAAATATTTTTGAAGACAGCTGCAGAAGTTAATGCATCAACGAATTATCCAGGATAAAAACAATTGAAATACAGCTGATATTGATGTTTTGCAAAAATAACAAATTAAAGTTTAGATAACAAGCTTGATAACCAGCATCAACAGTTTCGAATACTTTCATTTTCGTTAAAACACTCCAGCTGAGTTCCGTTAAAGTTCACAGGCTAATATATTTGATTGATTGAATGAATGAGGTTAACGTCAGTGTCAGCAGTCTTTCAGCTATATAATGGCAATTAGTTTTACTAACGGACGAAGCCAGTGCTTCCAGGGAACTGCCGACCTTGGGCAGGTAACTAACGAACCTTATCACGTACGGTTGCAGGTGGAGTGAACCCTTCTTTTATTTTGACAAAGCGGAGCGCGAACTCACAATGCCGAGGTGAAAGGCCTCAGTGATTGTACATGTAAACCAACAACCAACATACTTTAACCCCTCGGCAAGGCCCCTTATATATTTGTAAGACTTCAACAACGCAGAACAATTTTTCTCCGAGAAGTAAATGAATATTTATATTACTTTATACTTATATGTGAAATATCAGTCAAAAACGAACAAGTCATTTCTCGATCTTGTCAGTCCTATCAACTTTACTCTTTTGGAAATTTCCCTTGGTATTCAGTATTTGCTTGTTACTTTTATTAGCTGTAAAATTGACAGATATTACCGATCTTAAGTGCATTATTAGCTTTTTTAGTTTATTCTTTAAATCACTAGACAGCTTTCCAATTCTGGACATAAAACAATTCTACAGTATAAAAAAGAAGGAACATAGAGTAAATGCCACAGAGACAACCACCAACTACCGGTTATAAAACTTGTTTAAAAAATCAAACAACTAGCGATCAGTCTGCAAACTTCCATGAATGGTGAGAAAAACTCACTTGGTGCAGTGAACTCTAGAAGGCCGCTTATTAAAACTGTTTACAAATGGCTAATACAATTCAACATCAGAATTACCTGAACGCGAAACAAAACGTTTAAATGAGACAGACACGATAACTAACCAACAATTTCCTCACTTGGGATAGGCGCATTCAATCTGGTGGGGTACAACCGGATTTCGAGCGCTCAAACCATCCCCTTAAGTGTTGGCCAGTAATATAAAAACGATACAAAATCCTGTATTAATTTCTAATTAAAAATCCATGAAACATGATGTGTCACCATCGCAGCAAACTTACATCCCAAATCGAAGAAAATCAAATCAAAAGCATACAGACAGCATGACGATTGACTGAAAATAAAATTTAGGCAAATTTGAACTCTTTAACCCTTTGTATCTCGCAAAAGGTGAAGAATGAAGAAAATAGGTTGCTCTACGGAAAGTTCATTAAAAAAATCGGATTTAAAGTAGAATTCTACAACATTAGAAGAACTCTTCCCATTTTGGCCCTTTTTTGGTCTATATTTGATTTGTTGAATGATTGTTATGCTTAACTCCATATCAGCAACATTTCAGCTATATCGTGGCGAGAACAAATTAACATTACAATTGTGAAATTCATGCAGAGGAACCACACCCATCGAGTCCAAAAGCCTTCATGCCAGCTCCTGGCGGATCGGCCCTATCCCATCAAAAAGGTGAAAGCCCAGCCAGAGACATATCAGTCTGTAAAAAGCCATGATATTACCATTAGATGCACATCGAAACACAGAAACCAGGTTTTATAATCACATGTTGCGAAATGACCCAACTATCTGCCCGCCTGTGGTGAAGCCAGGAACTTTCCATCAACGCAAGAAACTAAGAATTATGATCACAAGATGCAAAACGCCCATAAATCACCATGGGAAATTTCTGCCCGCTTCCGGGCAAGCTAGGATAAAACCATCAGATGCACCTCGAAACACAGAAACAAAAAATAACGATTGTTTGATGTAATGACCCAAAGATAATCATGGGATACACCTCGAAATTGCTTCTCGTCCGTGGGGCTGGAAGCCAGGAATTACCATCAAATGAAATTTGAATCTTAGTACGAAAAAACAATATTCAATAACCATGAATTATTAAATTTAGAATTTTGTGGCCAGACAAAAACCCTTCCCTTTGGAAAATTTACCAGTATTGACGTTATAAAGACGATTCGTAAAACCTGAAACAGATTTGTCATCCATTCTGAACTATGTCAAAACATGTCACATGTCTAAGATAAAGGATAGATGATAAAAGGAAGTAAGAAAAGAAAAATACATCCAGGAAATGGGGACAGCACTTATAAGAGGGAATGTACGCGAAGGGCAAATTTTGATTGCCACAAGCGCGAACGCCACGTTTAGGAGGTGTTGT
>JAOXYH010772070.1:0-12488 GCA_028566455.1 Botula fusca | reverse complement strand
CATAAAGACCAGCGCCCTAGACCACTCGACCACATCCACTATATAAAAATATGGCTTTAATAATCGGAGTGATACTTTTTATATGTAGAAGTATCTTTAATTTTAGCGCTAATTTGGTAAAAACATTGGACCATTTAGCGTGGACGTTTGATTAATACTTCAGTAAACACATCTATGTATACGTATTTACAGTTATATCGTAGGACTGCAGGGTCTAAGGAGCCCATATACAGAAATACTGACATCAATGTTAAATCTGGAATCTTTATACTTGGCCAGTCAGCAGAAATCATTCATCACAGTAACAAAAGGGACCCCATCAATTAGAATGAATACCCAACATCTAGTTCCAACAGGGTACATAACTGCACATAAAACAATTAATATTGATGCTTAATTTATGTTGAAAGTCATGTTCAACCGTTCATCGGATATCTAATCTGACATTATTTTGATATTATTCCTGGGAATGATTTAGACCAAGTTTGTTTTCACTAAATGATTCTGACTGATTTTTTGGCGGATTATGCCCAGTTTGCGTATTGGCTACAAGTAACAATTTATGGCAAAATGGTGCTGGAATGTCCCATTAAAGTGCTAAAACGTCCACTGTCGATCCCTCAAACGCTGGAATTGGTTTTTCGTAATTTTCGGACTGGTTTGTCATATTTCCCTATGTAGTTTACATGTAATTATTCATTTATACCGTGTAGCTTCATAAGTCGCCATTTCAGATATTTGTCGGCATACCAAAGATTCGACATGCATGTTTGAACATGACTTTTAATGCAAAAGAATTGGGTACTTTTTTAAAATTTAGTTGAAATTGTGCGAGTAAATTATGGCGAAAGTTTTAGTTAGTCCAGGGGCCGTGGATCGTAAAGGAAAATCTTGAATGTACAAATATTTTCTTAAAACTTATACAGCAGTATGGTAGGCCAATACAAACCCTATTTCTGTGTTTGACAATTTTTTGCCGTACAGGACGATATACGAGTTCTTCTTCAAAACTGGACAGTAACAGGCACTTGCTACAGTTTTAATTTGTTGCAGTGCATGTGTTTTTCACTTGAAATTTTCTGTTTTCTTCTGTACAATAATAATTTAGTTTCAATCTGTTTTAAGTTGTAGCAAAATTTAGTTGGGATATTATGGTACACTTGAACACAATATTTCAAAATTAAAAAAATGATGAAAAAGTCCAAAAGTTGATTGTAATTCCATTTGAAATAAAAGATCTACATTGTTATAGGATAAAAAGGGATATGGTGTATAAATTCAGTACACAAAATCCCTACACGCACTTGACAAAACCTAAAGCAAAGGAACACCGCTTTTATTGCTGTTCTTCATCTCAAAGTCACAGTGAGGCCTTGTTGTATATTAATTAATTATATCCATATTTGTTTTGATATTGTTGTTCAGGCAGCTGTATTGACCTCAGAACAATAATGTTAACCTCACCCAAAAGTTGATTAAATAATAAAATAACATTGAGAGGTGACAGAGAACAGTAAAGGAGACAGTTTTCAATGGTTCTAGACCATTCTTCTATAATTACTTACGATGTTCAAATGTCATTAATTGTCAACCTCTCTAGCAAGACTGGTCTTCTGTATAGTTCCGATCAATTCATAATTATTTCTCTGTGTTGTACCAAGGTGATTAAAATATTGCATGTCTTTGGTATTTAAAAAGGATTAAGGCCAAAAAGGAACATCGACTTTCGCATTATAGTCAGTTCTCTGAAGTTGATATAAAAGCTATTTTATTGATTAAACCATTCTATGGGTTTGGAATATATACAGTGAATAGATGTTGAACAATAAAAGTAGAAAAGCTTGATAATATGTCTTCTTACCGACTTTCATGAATGAAAAAACAATCAAAAGAAATAGAACATAAGGAGCTATTATGATCACTCTGCGTTGATCAGGCGTATTTTTTTATATGGCTTCCTCTCCATAACTGGATAGACCTATACCAATTATGTTAAAAGATTCTATGTTTATTCCTCATCGAGTGAAAAAAACCGAAGCAAAGACAACATAGTTTCCATAGCCATAAACTTAAGAAAACTGATAAGTACAGTCGGCATGCGAATCTGAGAATAACGATCGTTATATCATCTGGGTCGTGCACTTCATATGGAGTTGAGCGAAAGCTGTTCTGATAATGCACAGCTCATAGTTTAACAATGGTGCCTACGGAACGTCTTGTATTAATCTTTTTGTCGTCACATTTTTTAATGGAGTGTTGTTAAGAATTCTTGAGACTTTTAAGGATTATATTAACTCTACGAAATTTACGCCATTATGATTTGTGGGCTTACAGTTCCGACCTCTCAAATGTTTAACAAAAACTTTCGAGAAGCTGACGATTTGCGAGTCTATTCTGACCTCTCGCTAGCAGTGCTCCACCCCTCGATTGTCGAATCCCTGTCGAAGTTCGGCGCCTGTTCTCTGGCGAAAGAAACAAAGGTCTGTCCATAGATGGTTTGGCTGTCTGTCCGTAGATGGTTTGGCTGTCTGTTTGGTCATTTTTGTATCTGCTCACTTTACAAAAATGTGGATTACAATTATGGTCTTCCATTGTTTTCTTCCCTAGCATCGCTGACGAGTAATTAATTTATGAAATATTCACATCCGATGCATCAATATCAGTATAAAATGTGTAACACTTTGTTTCGCCCTTCGATTGCCGAGCTCGCCCCAACCCCTATTAGCGATAATCTGACGTCATGTCAGCTTATTTCGTCATCTTATACAAGTAACACAAACGCACGTATATTTTGACAATAGATAAACATCAAAACTTTATTAAGATAATGTGAATACTGCCACGTATAGAGATGAAATAGTGAAGTTGACAAATCATGTGATCGAACAATTTCTGAAATGTGAGGACTTTCTTCAAGTTTTTGCGCCTGGGTGGCTAAGAGTTAAGGTAGTTGGTTTACCAGTATAATCACTGTATCCTACATGTACATTTGTATAACCTTTGGGTTGTGAGTTCGCACAACAAAACACGTGCGCTCGACTTGCAACCATACGTGATAAGGTTTGTCAGTTATCTCCGGGAACTCTGGCTTCCTCCATCACTAAACCTGACCGCCACGATATAGCTGAAATACTGCTGAAAGTGGTGTTAAATCCCATTCAATCAATCAAGCAATCAGTTTTCAAGTTTTATCAGTTCCAATCAATAACTTCTGAGAAAATACAACAGGACTAAGAGTGTAACGTAGATTCATCTATTACCCAATACCTCAATATACATTTGTACATGTCAGTCAGGTTAATTATTTTTCGCTGAATGTGTGAATAAATAAACCTTATCTCATGATATGATTGAATACACGCAAAGCACAATATTATGTAAAAATCTTTGATTTCTTTTCCTTAACATCAATTCAAATGTACAGTACTGGGTTAAAATAAACGATATTTATACAGTACAGGATAAAATAAATTATATACATGTATAAAAATTTATATTTGTATAATTTAAGATGAAAACATACAGTGTATTTCAGTATTTGATGACAACCGAACAACTGAAGACTGACATTTTGTAGCGAGCTTTGCTTTTGAGGGATCCAGCTTTACTAGCAAGGGACTGAGTCGATGATAGTCATAAAAAATGGCGAAACGGTGTATCAGCGTTGATGGCATATAGTTGAATAATGGCGCCTTCAGAACAGCACATGCTTATAACCGAGTCCGAATAGACATGGATCATTTGTCATCGGTGATTATGGTGACGAACATGTAGTTCTGGTTTGCATTGATGTGACAAGAGTTGCATAGGTTTAGTGGCTATAACATATTTTTTTCTTTTTATTTGAGAATAAGAGTAAGTCTGATAAAAACAGTAATAACAAAAGCCTATTGGAGAATTCGTAAATATTCTAAGACGACGTTTTTATCACTTTAAAACGCTCAAGTCATAAACGCTTATGTCATACCATTTAAAATTTCGGTTCGTGACGAATTATCTATATATTTGTTTTCCTTTAAAATCCCGAGCGCGCGTGAAAACAAAACAGACAATACTTGTGGATATGCAGCGTTTTAAAACGTTTCATTGTGACCAAAGTACATCACGATAAAACATAGTTGTAAAGCTGATTTTTAGAGATCTTGTTTTTGTTCCTTCCAGTAAGCTTCGTTTAAATGCATAAAAAACACAAATCTTGCAATCAAGAACGACATTTATTTAGATAAATATGTCATACAACAAAACATTTAACAAGGTAAACAATATTCGACAAAACATTTTATCTTCTATCACAAAACCTTCTAGCGGTATACATGTACACTGCAATATTTTATGTACAAATACTTTGACACCGGAATAAATATGTAAATTATTTTGTGTTCCTTCTCTGACCATTTTCATTAAAAAATACTGTTTACTGGTGTACTGTATACACCTCAGCAACTCTGATCAATGTCCGATATATAATAGAAAGAATATTTGATATGTGTCGGAATTCGAACGACAGCAGCAACAACGTGTAACTTTAAGGTAAATTTGACGGCGTATGAAGCACTTTTCTTAATTAGCCTTAATCACACACGGTAGTGGCCACAATGTTTGAAGACATGATCAATTTTACAAACCAGCACACTGGAAACAGCCAAAGGTATTAAATGAACGCTGAATGTGATGTCGTTTGCTAAAGGTCAAGAAAAGAAAGGAGAACAATATACGTAGATTAAAATTATATAATAACTTTATTCAGTAGAAGGAGACCCTGTTCAATAGACATGTACTACGTTCCATTGACAATTAAATGTTTTTTTCTGATGGCAATGTTATCTTCTCCAAATAATGTACAATGACAGAGAATCACATGAAGTCGAAAGAATTTACCGATGGATTATGCTGATGAAAATGTTCGTGTGGCTTCTTTTATCCTTACAAAATCTCCTAGTCGCGATTGGACGAACAAAGTGTCATATGCTCGGTGTAAGTGTATCAATCGCAGTTAAATGTATCATGGTATCCTAAGCATATTTCTGATTAAGATATGCACAATAAATGCTGAAACAATGTAAACATTTACATGTATTCAGTGCACCAGCAAATTATGTCTCACTAGTAATGATCAAAACCAAAATACCGAACATCCTGGTGAAATCATGTGAAAATGTTATAAAAACCAATGGCACTTGAAAGGCTACAGCTATAATGTCTGTTTTAGCCGACAAAATTGAATTTAAAATAGAAAGAATGATGAAACAATTAACTTTAGAAAATATATGTTTATCATCCCAAAAAAATTCTATCAGATAAGAGATATTTTTATTTGCTACTGTTTCAAGAATTGGTCAACTAGAACAGAAATATGAAGAACGGAAATCCGAAGACAACATTCTATTTTACCTTTAGTCCTTTTCTGAAACCATATGGACCTTAACAACCAAAATTAGCTAAACACTCTATTTAAAGTTCAAACGAATTCGTCAACTATATGTTTAACAAACGTAGAACATGGATATCATGTGTCTACAAACATATGACGCAGATCTCGCCATAACATTATACGACTGAAAATATACGAGGTCGTACTAAAAATAACCCCCAAAAATGTTTTACTTAACAGAATTAATTACCTGTTTCCATTTTAATTAAGAGTATCGAATTTTGTAAATGTTTTGTCCTAGAAGTTTTAAGCTGCACCTATTTATGCTGAAAGTAACTAATAGTTCCAAAGTAAGGATGTATTCGTAATGGGTAAAATAACTTTGGATTGATCTTGAAATAAAAGATGATGGGGTAAAGTTCATGCTCAAAATATATGTAATACATCGGGTAAGGGCCATGTTCATATATATATGTAATACCTCGGGTAAGAGCCATGTTCATGGTAAGGATCATGTACATGATATATGTAATACCTCAAGTAAGGGTCATGTTCATGATATATGTAATACCTCAAGTAAGGGTCATGTTCATGATATATGTAATACCTCGGGTAAGGTCATGTTCAATCATTTATCTAATATGATGTACATGTATGTCTTTCTTCATTGTCTAATACGGTGTCTGTGGGCATTCCCAAGACATTTCAAACAACAAGACATTATGTTGAAAATACGTTCCATTTACTGAAGTCATTTTCAACGTGTCCGGTATGTTCGTCAAACGTGTTAAATGTTAACTATATGTTAGACAAAAATATTATTTACAATTTTGTGATGGTACATTTGTACACACTACAGCACCAGGTCTCGTCGGACGGATAAATCGCATTACTACAGATCGGTGTGCATCTCATTCAACCGACCTCAACTGATACAAGCTCCGTGGTCACTGAGGTGGGTTTTGATTGTTGACTGAATTTCTATACTTTTCCCCCAATCAATTAATAATTTTAACATTTAACATCACAGTACAACAAACCACTGAAGATTAAATTTAGAACTGGGAAATAACATCTGGTCACGGCTCACTTCACTAAAATATCTCATCGATTATTGTATAAAAATTAAAGTTTTTGAATGGTCAAATCTTGACTTGGAGTTCAAAAGTCAATGACTTCAGGCATGGGCGAGGAGCCACAAAATTCTATAGAAATAAAAGCTGAAGAAAAAACTGTAAATGTTTTATACATTTTCAACAGAATGTGAGTTAAAAGAAAGCTTGATCGTGTTCTCAAGTACTCATGTAAGTGATTGCGTGACCAGCGTGCACGACTCATATCGGTAAAGAAGCGGTTAAGCCGTATTGGTAAATGTTTGGAACAATGAAAACACGTGCAGTTTAACACGTTATGTTTAAACTTGGAAAGAATCAACAATCCTTGTACCAGTAAGGGGTTGGAACTGAAACCTTTATGGTATGCACAAATGTATTTTGTACCAAATTGAACACCAGTATTTACTTCAGTCCATCTGTACATCGAGTCCCCGAGGCTGAACGTCTGAAATCTGACAATTTACACAGAAATACATTTGCATGACAACGCTTAAGATGGGGTCTTGTAAAATCTTCAATTATACTTCCAACAGGATTTTTCATATGTTACTATCAAATCTGAAATTCTAACCCCTTGTATATCATAACATATGGACAGAACATTCGCTTACCCTTCGAAATGAAATCATAAAGATGAAGACATTTCATTACAACAATCAACTGGATGTGGTAAACTAACTCAACCGTAGGATGAGCTATTCAAATATCTTAAAATGAAATATCAAATCAAACTCTTTAAGTGTTAGAAAAACAAAGCATGAAGAGCTGATATAAAATGCACCATTTGATTATGAAAATGTTTGTCATAAAATACAATATCGACACCTTTTACAATATATAGTAAGGGTATTACACGTCAGAATCACGTGTGGCTTGAGTGTCTTGTGCCGTGATGTAAGTTGTTGTCTTCCGGACGCCATTGTTAGTACGTAATGACTTTTTCAGGAATATTTTTATGAATGTTTCCCGGAACTGCTTACTCATAGTACAGTACAATACAAAATTGATTCCATTGTTTAACAGTGTCATTATATCTAATAAATCTCCAAGTGGCATATAAACATTGTGGAAAAACTTATCTATAAGGCCGCTTAGTACACTCAGTATTCCCTGTGGTGTATTTGTAATGATAAACAAGAACACCACTGTCAGTAACATTCTAGTGGTTCGGTTACTTCTACTGCTTTTCTTCAATTTCTTTCCAGTATTGCTGCTACTACTCAGAGCACCACTTTCACCATCCGATAGCGGGACTTTATTTAAAAGTCTCTTGCGTCTCTTTTCAGCATCACGCATTGTTTTGAGTAACAGCAAACTAAATATTGTCAACAAAAAGCATGGCAAGAGTTTAATAAAGATTGCCTGGATCCAAAAATTCAGATTCTTGAAAACTTTTTCAAAGGGCGTTTTATTTTTTACATCTATCCAGTAAACTGTGCCATTAACAAATGATCCATCCTGAAGAGTTTCATTAAACCAGCCACCAACAATTTCATATGTAAGTGAATTTGGTAAGCAGACAAAAAGAACTGCTGCTACAACTATTACACATGCCATCTTTGCTCTTTCTATATTACAGAGTCGGACGCCTCTTCTTGGAAATCTTATGAAGACATACCTAAACACGGCAAGCGTGACCGTGAGCCATATTGAAACAGAATGGACAATAACACTCATAATAGCATATGCCATCTGAAACTGAGCAAGCTGATAGGTATCACGGGCAGGCTGGACTTCAACGCCATTAATCACATACATCCCTAGGGCCCATGGAAAGTACAGAGCCATTGTTAATCCATCTGATATGGCCAGTCCTGTTAATATGACGTTAGTTGATGTCAGCATATTCTTGCGCGTCAAGACGACTATATTTAAGATGTTGGCCAACACTCCGAAAACACAAACACAAGCGGCAAGGTACCCATGGATAGGTTTATAAAAAGCTTCAAACTGTTTTAATTCTGTTATTTCTGGGGCAGTTGCTACGTAGTTTCCCATCGTGGATGTCTCATATAACAAGTAACTAACATTAATCTGTGGATCGGTTTCATTAGTAAAATACTTTAGGGAACTATGTAACATAATGACTTAAACAAATTAATAACAAAGTTGATCTATTGAGAACTAAACCGATTTATCAAGCTCTCTCAGATTAATACGTTGTCACGCTTCCTTTTCCAGAACCCTTTGAATCTGCAGAGTGGAGACGTTGACAAAGCGACTCACTATGACAAATATACTGTCGGCACACGCTATACCTGAAAATAGAAAATGAAATAATATATAAAAATGTCAAGTAGCTTTCATGATTCACTCAAAATGAACTGACCTTTTTATTGAAACTACTGTTTCATTTCCATGCTATTGTTTATCTTCGCACATCTCTTAAACCTGTTAAGAAATAAACATCTAGGTTTATATAGCCATAGTTATTTTGTTGTAATTAATATGTTCGAAGACAATATTGTGACAGATATAGCACTAGATGCTCACATGGCCCATATAAAAAGTATGGTACATTTGCAAAGACTTTTAATATTGTTTTTATGACTAGTTTGTAATATTGGTCAAATTCTGCAAAATCATAAAGTTTATGCTTAAAATCCTTCAGTTACGATTCAAATTCAGCAAATTGTGGCTGAAAAGAAAGTAGTTTTTTTGGCCAACCTCTTACAATATTTCTACTTTTAAAAGGTGACCATCTACAGATAAGTGCACATATAACCTCTGCTTGATGCTAAATTGAATATTAACGTAGGTCAAGAGGTCAGATTTACATTAACACATTTTTTTCAAGAGGTTAACTCCGAGATCACACGATCAAACGCCATGTATGAAACGCTACCTTTGTCAGGGTGGCCTTTGTCTTCAGATCAGCATTTGTAAAAATAAATATTTTGTTATAAGGTGTAAGGAAGGATTCAAGGTGTTTATTTTTATTTATTTATTCCTGGTTGTTTATACTCTTTACCTCTTTATTTATGAAGTCATTTATTGGAAGAATAACCATTTATTCTTAGTTAACTGAATGGTTGAAATGCGTTTATTATGATTAGCATAGTTACGCCCTTGTTCTCAGTTATAGTTAAAGCGACTGTTGAGGTAATAGGACTTGAAATAATATATTTATTTTACCCGCCCCCTATTATAGCAGACCGCATAGAGAGAGGTCAGGGAAAAACCGCTGTTAGAGAATACCGAAACAAACTAAAATATGTAAAAATTATGAACACACTCTGATAATAAACGCATCTAACCGTTAAGATTTTTCCTTTAGACGATCAAATCATTTCAAAGTTCCATATATTATTATCATTTAACGATCGTGTTAATTAACTGGCTTCATCACAAATAAAACATCTACATGTAAATGTACGGTAACGACAGATTTCAACGATGACAACGAGCTGTCCTCCTGATAAACTGTGTCCGTCTGAGGGGCTTTCGTCGTGAACGGTCAGGAGGACAGGTTGGTTTTTGTCAGATTTAGGTTAATCTGTATATATAAACAAAAGTTTAACTGTCATAGAAATGTGGTGGCGGCGATCTTGGATTTGGATCAACAAGCGATCATTCGTACCACAAAACACTTTCACCTGTTTTATATTTCTAAACAAATCGTTCTGCCCATATTGAATTTATAACCCGGACAGAAGCAATAACTTCAATTTAGGAAAACTATTTCACTATTTGGGCACAATTGGAATTTAATATATCTAACGGTTTCCATATTTTTATGTATTTCCAATATGATGATATCGTTAAACTATTTTATGCGATGAAAGCCATCTTTGATTTTGAATACGCACAAAAACACAATTCTTACCTCAAATCAGTTTTATACAGGACAATTAATTGAACATTTGTGTACATTTTTTTAAATATCTGAAACGTAGTTTTTCATGTATATTTCCCATAGAGCATTTATTAAACTTATATCCTACAGTCAGCAGACGTCAGTTTATTAGCTAGAATGACTCTTTTGGTTGAAGCCAACATACGACTTATTTCAGAGGAACATATATTAAACTATTTCCTGTGGTGACAGCCATCTTGGATTTTATGATCAGCCCCAAAATCACTAATTGGTAGAAGGGTTCATGCCACAAAACATTTCAATCTACTTACAGCTTCTGACAAGAAGGTTGAAATGCATCCAGTAAGAATACATTATTGTCCCCAGCGCCAACCATTAATTATAATCGGCACCAAAGACAAAAATTTGATATACAACACAATTTGGTAACAGTTGTGGTCTTTCCAAGTTTACATCACTGAGCAGTGTACAGAATGGGAGACAACTTACAATTAATTTCATCGACTTTGAAAAAGCTTTGGATTCCATACACAGGACCAGCTTATGGAAAATATTAATACATTATGGTATACCATTAAAGATAGTTCAACTATCCAAATGTTTTACATAGAATTTAGATGCTCTGTTGGAGACTCTTACAGACACCAGTTTCCTCGTAAAATCTGGAGTAAGACAAGAATATATATTGTCATCTCTCCTATTCATAATAACAATTGACTGGGTAATGAGATCAAGCCTTAGTGAAGGAAACACTGGAATCAGATGGGCATTATTTAAGCATCTTGAAGATCTAGATTATGCAGACGATCTTGCCTTACTGTCACATCTAGAGAAAAACATGCAAGAAAAGACAACCAAATTACAGAAGAATGCAGCGCCAATAGGACTTAACATCAACATCAAGAAAACCGAAGTGAGGCCTTAAACTGCAGAGTACCTCCTGACATTGAAGTAAATGGAAATCATCTAGAATGCTCTTCTTCATTCACTTACCTAGGAAGCACTGTAACAACTGACGGTGGTGCCGACAAAGATATCCAGTCAAGAATAGGGAAGGCAAGAGGTGCATTTGTTAAGCTCCGGAACATCTGGAAATCATCAAATATAGTCAAGAGAACCAAGATCAAAATATACAACAGCTGTGTCCTTTCTGTTCTCTTACACGGAACGGAATGTTGGAGAATGACAGAAAGAGACATTAGCAAGCTCTCCTCTTTCCATAACGGATGCCTGAGAAAGATTCTCAAGATATTTTGGCCCAGTAAGATCACCAACAAAGAGGTACATCAATCAACAGGATCTGAGGACATGTCAACTATCCTAAAAAAAGATGGAGATGAACTGGCCACATACTGAGAAGAACCACTAATGACTTGGCCAGAATAACTTTAAGATGGACACCAGAAGGGAGAAGAAAGCAAGGACGTCCAAAAAAAACATGGAGACGAACAGTGGAAGCAGAGATGAAAGAGCTTGGTTACACCTAGGGAGAGCTGGAAAAGAAAGCACAGAAACGAGACGAATGGAGGCTACTAGTCCTTGCCCTATGTGCCCTCGGGCATAACAAGGACTAGGTAGGTAGGGAGGTGTGTGGGGAAACGGCCTCTAGGGGCCGTATAGAAGGCTAAATTTCCAGTCACTACCCATCTCTCCTATTTTCCAGTGGCAGTCAAAACTCATTGCCCCGGTTATCACAGCCATCTTTCTTTTTAAAGATTTTTTGTTAACTTGTTCTCGTCCTGAATATAGCTGAAATATTGCTGACTAGACGTTAAACTCCCATTAATCACTGAATCATTTATTCTCGTTCAATTGTAGTTTGATAGTTCTACCTTCAGCAACTCCAAACTGAAGACTTACCTGGCTTACAGGTGCTTGTTAAAATGTTTAGGTAGAAACTATACTGTATACTTTCTCCTGTGAAGTTGAACTTTCGTCATATGAAGAAGAAATTTCTGTAGTACTTAATAGCAGACATAAGGCTGACAGAATTATCTATGACTTGAAGCTCGCATAATGCCCATTACAGAATGTTTACTGCACACTGTTCTGCTTGAGTACAGATTTGTCATAGGGTGAAGAACTGTTTACTTTCAGAAAAAAAAAACATAAGCCTAGCAGAATCTAATATTGAAAGAGGATCATACAAGGATAATTCTTGCTAAGTTGTTTTTTTTTTTTAAGA
>JAOXYH010772069.1:0-20001 GCA_028566455.1 Botula fusca | reverse complement strand
TTTTTTTACACATCTGTCTTGGTTAACTCTAAGGTTAAAGTTTTTGAAACTTCAATAACTTTGTCAAACCTTAATAGATATTTATCAAACTTGCATACTGTAGTACTTCAAACAGCAGGAATACAATATATGGGGGTGCAGGGATAGCTGTCGTTTCCGACTGCTTCCATCTAGTTTTATGTAACTTAAATAACTAAAGATTATTTTTTGCAGGATTTGTACATCAGGTGTTTTTTTTTGTTTTTATTTCAGCTTAGTTTTGAGTACTTCTAACTGTTTTCAGATAGTTACAGGCAGTAGGTAATGGTTATTGTCATTATGGTTAAATTCAGTCATGGTGGTGGAGAAAATGCATAGTTACAAACTAGAATATTTTATAAAGGCTGTTCCAGAACTAATTATAAAGGAAGGGTGGCCAAACATACCACATTTCATACATGTAATGGGATTAATTGAATTGCCATCTCCCTACCTTTAGACATTTAGACTGAAATAGCTTGTTTCTGAGAGTGCATTTATATGTTTTTGCTTTAAAAATTTATTCAACATCAAGATATACTGATATTGTATAGTTTCATTCTTATGGATAAGATTGTGGTAGATAAAAAGTTTTGTAGCTTTTAACTTTCCAAAAAGGAGAAAGATGATCTTTATTATATTGAAATGCACTCTTAAAACGTTTTTATTGTTTCTAACGATGCACTGTTCTTAATCAGTTTATTTATCCAGTTCCAAATTGTTATTATGCCAGAACACAGCATGCATGGCAAAGAAGAAGGTAACGAATTTTACAGTTTAAACTGTTCAGTTTATACCATAAACCACTGTTTTCAAACAAGCACACTTACACATTTACTTGTACTTCTTTCAAAATTAAAATGTTAGTTTTTAAAGAAAAGGTTTTTCATTGAAACATATTACTTACATAGAAGAAAAGGGATATGGTGTATAAATTCATGACACAAAATCCCTACACGCATTTGACAAAAACCTAAAGCAAAGGAACAGCGCTTTATATATTAGTGTTATATTACCGAGTATATAAGGGGAAACAAATCATAAGTGATGTCCATGGCAATTGTATGTACAAAACAGTCTGATCAATCAATAGAAACAGTGAAGAAATGCAAAAGTACTTATTAAATTAGATTATGAAATAATAAATTGCTTTTTTATAGTCATGGTAACCCAATACTCCACTTTTTATAAATTTTGCTTCATAATACTTCAGATTTTAGTTTCATTTTGTAGTATAACCAGCATTTATTGATTTTTTTTCAGAAAAATGAAGAAAAATACCCACTATCTACTTGGGAATAAAGGAGCCCATTTTTATAATGGAAACATAAGTTTCCAGTGTAAAAACTGCAAGAGATATTATAAAAGTGAAAAGACAATGCTGAACCACAAGTGTTCATACTGTGGTAAATGTGAAACTAAATTTTCATCATACCAAAAGTACACAAATCATCACTGTGACAGTTCTGAATATACTTGTGCAGATTGTAAGAAGACTTTCAAAGATGTAAAACACATGAAACAACACAAGTGTTCATTTTGCTCCATTTGTGGTAAAATTTATTCATCGTACCAAAACTTTCAGAAACACAAATGTATTGTTTCTATGACAGCGAGTACCATGTCATTACCACAATCACAAGTTTCAAGTACAATTTCTTCTATTGTTCAGTCGATGGGAACACTTGGTACATATATAGGAGATGAAGCTATTGTGGAAGGACTTCAGATTTTAAGAGATCATTTACAGAATCCATATATTGGCTATATGACACCTGTTGAAATTCATCATGCTATTGAAAACCCGTGTAATCCTCGACCACCTCCATGTCCTCATGATCAATTAGCAATTAACATTCATCATATACGTTCCAGAAATCACTGGATTACTTCAGTATTTGAACCTGTGACACAAAGAATATATATTTATGACTCGCTGAGAGAAGCAACTACAGTAAGTGAAGTAATGCCACAGTTACAAGTTCTCTATGGGATAAATGACATTCGATATATTGACTATGTACCAGTAACACAACAGGGAACTGATCCATCCTGTGGAGCATTTGCCATAGCTTTTGCCTTTTCCTATGGTTTGGGAATTGCACCTGAAACACAACAGTATATGGTTTCTTATATGAGGGAACATTTGAGAAAATGTCTAACAACCTCGCAGGTTCTACAGTTTCCTGCATATATTAGTAGATCACAGTATTTAAGGCATTATAAACAAACTCAAAGATCTGTGCCATCTTTTTGTGAAAAAGAATTACAACAGAAAAGAAATCGACCCAATCGTTCCCAGGAATTACAACATAAAAGAAGCAAACGAAACAGTCCAACATTCAGGTCACAGAATTACAACAGAAAAGAAATCGACCCAATCGGTGCCAGGAATTACAACATAAAAGAAGCCAACGAAACAGTCCAACATTCAGGTCACAGGAATTACAACATAAAAGAAGCAAACGAAACAGTCCAACATTCAGGTCACAGGAATTACATCAGAAAAGAAATCGACCCAATCGTTCCCAGGAATTGCAACATAAAAGAAACAAAAGAAAGAGTCCAACATTCAGGTCAGAAGAATTACATCAGAAAAGAAATAGACCCAATCGTTGTCAGGAATTACAACATAAAAGAAATGAACGAAGAAGTCCAACATTCAGATCAAAGGAATTGCATCAGAAAAGAAATCGTCCCAATCGTTCCCAGGAATTGCAACATAAAAGAAACAAACGAAAGAGTCCAACATTCCAAATTCATGAGCTTAATTCAAAAAGAAGTAGAAGGTCTGACCCACTGTATCATGCCGCAGAAGCTGCAAGAGATAAAATTTATAAACAAAAAAGAAAAGTGGAACATGGAGCCAAAACTATTGATGAACTTATAGAAGTTTTTAATGCATCATTAAAAAATGGATGTACATATGTTTGTTCCTCATGTAAACAGTTATGGTTCAAGGAATCTGTAATTTCTGCAGCAAATTTCATAGAAGTAGATGGAGAATGGTTATGTCACACATGTGCTTCCTCAATAAGAAAAGGAAAAGTTCCAACTTTGTCTGTGAAGAATAATATGATTTTCCCTCTGAAACCACTAGAACTACAGCTTAATCAATTAGAGGAAAGATTAGTTTCACCTATAAATGTATTCATGCAACTCCGTGAATTGCCGCGAGGTGGGCAGTATCTCATCAAAGGAAATGTAGTAAATGTACCATGTGATAATGTTTCTACTGTTAGATCATTACCACGCAGAACAAATGAAATAAATACCATACCATTGAAATTGAAGAGGAGATTACGTTACCGCAGTCACTACATGTATGAAAACATACGACCAGCAAAATGTGTTGCTGCAGTTAAATATTTGTTGAAAAAAAAACTTTTTATAAGAAATGTTTCTGAAGGTTTCAATGATAAGTGGCAAGAAGACTGTTCCATAATATCTGTGTCTGAAGAATTACAAAATGATGGAAATGATAATGAACCTACAGAAAACAGAACTGAATTTAATTATAGAAATAGTATGCACAACACAGACAGTGAACAGCAGATATGTAATGAAGAAAATATTGCAGATAAAAGTGACACTGCTGAAGCTGTAAATGATGGAAATGAAGAGGATCAATGGAGTGAAGATGATGAAATTAGGGAAAATAATCTTCCACTAGGAAATATGGACACAATGCTTACTGATAATCAGTTCACAGATGATGGACAGCATACATTCTGTTGTGCACCAAGTGAAGGAAACCAACCTGTTAGTTCTTTTACTGATCATATAGAAGAACTTGCATTTCCTACAATTTTTTGTGGAGAAACTAGGCCAACCAACAAAGAACGTACAGTTCCAGTTCATTATAGTGATATTTGCAAATTTGAAGTGAGACATGAAGATAGACGTGTTGCACTGAATATTCCAAATCTGTTTTTCAAAACTAAAAAGTTACAGGTAAAGCAGATCAGAGATAAGACTTGGCTGTCAGTGAGGCGTCTTAAAACTAAGGATAAGAAGTACACTGCAGGTGACTTTAAAGACAACGAAACAGTTGACAAAATGGTGAAGTTAGATGAGGGCTTTCGTATATTTAGAACAATACGAGGTTCACCTCCTTATTGGGAAGCTGCCAAGAAAGATGCCTTTGCAATGGTTAGACAGTTAGGAGTTCCAACATTTTTTATAAGTTTATCTGCTGGTGAATCAAGATGGAAAGAACTGTTAATTTCCTTAGCTAAAATAGTAGATGGGAAAATAATTACTGAGGATCAAGTAGACAACTTAGCATACCTTGACAAATGTCGTCTCATACAGTCTGATCCAGTTACTGTTTCAAGATATTTTGACAACCGTGTGCAGAAATTTTATAATGTCTTTCTGAAGAGCTCATTAGAACCTATTGGTAAACTTGTTGATTTCTTCTACCGTGTAGAATTTCAGCAGAGAGGTTCTCCACATATACACTCCATTTTATGGATGGACAATGCACCTATATATGGGATTGCTACCACTGAAGAAATTGAAGAATACATTAGTAAATTTCTGACATGCTCTGCATCTGCAGTACCTGATGAACTGATTAAACTTCAAACTCACAGACATACTCATTCTTGCAAAAAAAGAGGTAAAAATATTTGTCGTTTCAATTTCCCAATGCCACCAATGAGAAAGACTATGATATTGGAGCCAATAGCTATAGAAGAAGAGAAGATTGAACAAAAAGAAAATCTGAAGAAGATTACCCAGTTTCTTGATGAAAACTCAAAAGGAATAGATTTGTCCTTTGATGAACTTCTTCAGAAAGTAGGCCTGTCAGAAGAAAATTATGTCAAAGCTATAAGAAGCACTTTAAAGGACACAAAGGTCTTCTTACAACGACAACCTAGTGAAATGAGAATAAATAGCTTCAATGTCTGTATGTTGAAAGCGTGGAATGCCAATCTGGACATCCAATACATCACCAGTGCTTATTCAGTCATTATGTACATTGTGAGCTACATGAGTAAGGGCCAGCGTGGTATGAGCGAAATCTTACGACGTGCCACTGAAGAGGTTAAACAGGGAAATTATGACATCCAACAGCAAGTCAGAGAAATAGGTAATAAATTTCTACGGCATGTAGAAATAAGTGCTCAGGAAGCTAGTTACCTTTTGTTACAAATGCCATTAAGAAGAGCTTCAGTTGGATTTACCTTTGTAAATACTTCTCCACCAGAGGAAAGACCCTTCATTTTGAAAAGTTTTGAATTATTAGAACAACTACCAGAGGACTCCACTGATATTCAGTGTGGTAACATCATAAAACGGTACACACAGAGGCCTTCATATCTTACTGACATGTGTTTAGCAGACTTTGCTTCCCAGTATGATGTCATTAAGGTTTGCAGAAGATCAAAAGCTAAAAACAAAAATAAAGATTTGCCGGAAGAAAATGATGACGACAACTTTGAGGATGATCCATATGACACTGATGATCATGAGGATGGCAATAATTCTGTCGTCAAGTTGAAAAATGGAGATAAATTAAGGAAAAGAAAACGGAAAAAAATTTTGAGATATGTACATTACAACAAAGATAAAGATCCTGAAAACCATTATAGAGAGCTGTTAATGTTGTTTTACCCATGGAAGACAGAGGAAGGAATTATTGGAAAATGCCAGACTTTTGAACACAAATACGAAGAAGTAAAGGAATCTGTAAACCAAAAAAAAAAGAGGAGTATGAACAAAATGCAGAAGAAATAGCTCGAGCAGAGAAAGATCTTGCAAATTTGGACTCTGATGAGGATGGGGATTTATACTGTGACATAGCTCAGTGTACACAGCATTTGAATAACATAGATAAAGACCGTCTTGAAATTATTGATGAGAATAACAACGAAACACTGTACACAGATTATGATATGGCACAAGATATTGGAATCCGCCAAACTCAAGCTGATATGAACCTTGCAGCTGGTACAGATACAACTGAAGAACTTATCCGAAATAGAATGGCAGATGAAGATTACAGAAAACTTGTACAGTCATTTAACAAAAAACAAAGAGAAATCTTCATGCACGTTTTGAAGTCTGTGAAAACCTCAGAAGAACAATTCTTTATTTTCCTTAGTGGAGGAGCTGGTGTAGGAAAAACTAAAGTCACACATGGAATAAATCAAGCTCTTCAGCGTTGGTTTACACAAGGTGAAGGAGATAATCCAGATACTAAATATATTTTACTTACTGCTCCTACTGGAAAGGCTGCATATTTGATCAAAGGAAATACAGTTCACTCATCTTTCAAAATTCCAGTTAATCAGAGCTTGACATACAAATCACTGTCATCTGACAAACTGAACACATTGAGGAAAGATATTGGACAATTAAAACTACTGATAATAGATGAAATTTCTATGATTGGATGTAATATGATAAATTTTATAAACTTGAGGCTACAGGATATTATGAGCATTAAAAAGCCATTTGGTGGAGTCAGTGTGTTAGCTGTGGGAGATTTGTTTCAGCTTCAGCCAGTGATGGATGGTTGGGTATTTCAACAAAGTAATAAAGATTATGGTTTACAAGCCTCAAATGTATGGAAAGAAAACTTTAAAATATTTGAACTAACAGACATAATGCGCCAAAAAGACGATCAAGGATTTGCCAAACTACTAAATCGAATGCGTGAGGGAAAACATACTGAAGATGATATAAAAGTATTACAAGAAAGAGTAATCAGTGAGACATCAGAGAACTATCCATACCAAGCAACACATATATTGTATCATAATCAAGACAAGAATGTTTGATTTGGCTACTACTACCAAAATAACAAGTCATGCATTAGATACTGTAGTAGGTGATGTACCAGACAATACGAAAGAAGAAATTATCAACAGAGCACCACACAAAGCTGGAGATGCTATGGGATTGGCAAAAGTGTTCAAAACTGCAGTGTCACTTAGAAATGAATTAACAATAAATTTGGATGTTGCTGATGGGTTAGTGAATGGTGCATCTTGTACAACCAAATATATTGAAAATGGAATTATTTGGGTCAAGTTTGATGATGAAATGTCAGGAAAACAACTAAGAGAAGCTAGTACACACATGTATAGAAGGAACATCTGTCCTCAGTGGGTCCCTATAAAACCAGTTCGAAGAGAATTTACAGTTGGACATTATAAAAATGTAAAAGTCAGTCGACTTCAGTATCCATTACAAATGGCAGCAGCTAAAACTGTACATAGATCACAAGGAGATACTATGGAGTCAGCAGTAATCCAGTTACCTTCACAAAAGCGACCACATCTTCATTATGTAGCTTTCAGCAGAGTGACCAAATTGGAAAATGTTTATGTACTTGGAAAAATAAATCCATCAAAAATTTCTGTTTCAAAAGATGTCCTCTCTGAAATGGAAAGGCTAAGAAATTATGAACAGCTGCGTTTATCCTTTACCCCATTATATTCTTTCATGGTTGCAAAATGATTTTGTATTTTCACAACTGCCAATCACTTAATCTGCATCTACAAGATATTAAGACTGATCATTCCGTTTTAGCAGCAGATTTGTGTTTTTTTGTGGAGACAAAATTATGTGCAGTTGACCGTGACAGAAATTTAGAAATGCAAGAATTCAAATTATTTAGAAATGATTTCCAGTCTTCAAGATCTCCTTATGGAAGCTGTGTATATATGAAAGATCATATTACTGCTGACGTATATTGTCGTAATAATAACAGAGTTGAAATTACAGTTGTATATATGGAACACCCTATCAAAATCACATGTGTGTGTATATATTGTAGACCTTCAGAAAATATAAAGTGTATTTTATCAGCACTAGATACATTGAAACTCAGTGAGAATGAACAATGTCCAATGCTCATTGTTGGTGATTTTAATGCAGATATGAAGTCTTCATGCAATAAATACAAACAAATTGAGAAATATATGTCAGATAGGAAATTTCAACAGATCACAATGGATGTAACCACTGACGGGAACACAACTATTGATTTAATGTTTACAAATATTCCTGTGGAAAGTATTTTAACTGGAACATTGGAATCATATTATAGCTATCACAAACCTCTGTGGGCAGCAATATGTTGATATCCTAACATATGTTGTTCAGGAAATCACTCTATGGAAATGTACATAAACAGCAAAGAAAAAAACCTGTGAATAATTCATAATGCTAGAGGAGAACTGCATTTTTGTTAATTGATTATGGTTAAGGAGAATATACTTTTAGACTTGCTTTAGGAATGCACTGGTCAACTGCAGGGATGGTATCGTATACCAATAAAATACCATGTTTCCATCACTAAAGACACAACCTTTAACCAGACATATATTTAACCCTTTCCTCCATGTAGACACCTTTTGATGCCTTCTCATCTAAAAACCACCCCCTCTCAGAGTTCTGAAGCACTTAAACCATGTGTTCAAAGCAACTATTAGCTTATCATTCCCCCGCGACGAACAGTCGGGGGGCATATTAATTTACCCCTGTCCGTCCTGATACAGATACATACTTTGTCCGGCCATCTCCTCCTACAGTTTAGAAGGTACAGCGTTAATATTATGCAACATATTTGAACACATTATGCAGGTGTGCATGGCCACAGGATTTTGAGCGGGGGCATCATTTGTGTCTTATAGACACATTTCATTTTCTGAAAACAACCTTGCCCTAATTCCTAAGTGTGTGGGCCTACTTCTTTTCTAGTTCTGATTCAAGAGATTACTGTTAAAAATGAGTGTTTTTCCATATGATTGGGCACCAAAAAGAATCTGCCAATGGGTCCAGAGGGGTGTTTGTCCCCTCTGTTTTGGGACTCAAAGCGGGTGTTAGCCCTCTCGCTAGTAGGAAAATCTGGAAGCCATACAGCCTTGCCAGATAGCCAAAGAATCAGATGAAAAGGTGCAATTTGATATTTGCCAGGTTTTTAACCTTTATATTTTTTACTGATTTTTTTTTTAATTTCAAATTGAATTTTGAGGTTGAAAAACATCACAAATTCCATTTTTGGCCCCCTTTAGGCCCTCTATCAGTGAACCAGTTCATGCAAGCATTTTTCTGAAGATACTCGCCCATTATAGACTTCCGCCAAGTTTGAGCCCTTTTGGACAAGTTTTTTAAGAAATTTTAAAACTGAAATATTTTCAATTTCGGACTAGATTTACTGGGATGAAAAAGTTACTCTCAACCAAGGGACTGAAAGTTTCTGTAAACAGAACAAATACAAGTATTTACATTTATAAGACTTTTCATTTTTCTTCTATGAAAATTTGTATTGTGATTTTCTACAAATGAGGCAAATCTACCCCTCTTGATCTTAGAATAAAGATTTTTTGTGTAATTTTTTCATTTTCCAAGCACAAAATTTATGGTGTTTTGTTCCCACATTCAACAACTATCACAACCCTTCATTGCACATTCCTGGGTTACATACTTGGTAAAGTCAAAAGCAGTGTTATATACGTTGTTGTACACAAACTCTTAAAACAACGTTATCAATAAAACACGGAAATTCTGATACTTTCCGGTTTCGAGTTTTCGCATGTACGTAATCGGATCACACTAGGCCTTTCCGACAATAGCCATTTTTTACGGCCTTAGGCGGAAATGCCCGAACGTATGTCCGATTGGCAATCGGAAAACGCTCGGTCATTTCCGCATAAAGTAATACAAATCCGATTGGTCCTTTAAGTTATAAGGTGACGGTCACCAATGGTGGAAGGCGTATTTTAGAGCTCCTGCTAAAAGTTCATAGTTTTATGCGTAAAGTGTATCTTGCCTCAACAGAGCATTGATAGCAGCAGGTTTTAACTGAGGAAATACCATACAACACAAATTTTATCCCCCACTGACAATTATGGAGTAATTTTTAGTGAAAAACAGTTGGCCCTCGTCGAAACTGAAGAGTCTCTGACGCTGTTAGCTAACTACAGTAACCTTAGTTCAGATTAAGTCAAATTTAAGTGTTGAAAAAATATTTTAAATTATTGGGTACAAATTACCTTTCAATTGTAAAATTTTTGAAACGTTCTAACAAAAAATGTCGGGAACGAAATTGACTAAATTCCTGCAGTTACCACGCAATCCATTAGTAGGAAATAAATATATTACCCCAGTTATTATATCAGACAGCAAAGGTATCTATCTAAAAAATCAGATACAACATCCAGAGGAACAAACCATAATATGGTGGTGCAAAAAGGGGTCGACAATAGATGAGAGGCTACACTGGCTGACTGTCTAATATTGACTCTGAAATTGAGGAAATTGGCAATATTCACGTATATATTTGGCTTGGAACCTGCAACTTGACCAAAAAAGAAAAGAAATCATCAATCACTTTGGCTAACCAACATCCGGAAGCAGCAACAGACATTATAGAATCCCTACAAAAATTTAAAGCTGTATTGGAACCTTATCCAAATTCCAGGCTGACAATTTTGGAGATACCCCACTACTCAATAGTACACTGGAATACATCAAGAAGCCACCCAAACCCAGAAACATTTAAAGATCAGGACGAACAACTACAACTTCAAATAGACGAAATTAACACATTCATTCATCAGTATAACACCACTATGAACGTTCGCTCTCCACTGCTCAACCACCATCTCAAAGCCAGAAAACAAGTACCAAGAGGGAAAAATAAACCACATAAGAGCTATTACAATTATAACTTGTATACAGATGGAATTCATCCAAAACCACTGCTTGCAAGGGCCTGGTTAAAAGACATCACAGAACAAATAAAAAAAGACTGTTTTCATTAATAAGGCAGCTAACTGCAATCATCAAGAAATACTGTCTGGTGTGAAACAGAAGGCATGGAATGACCAAGCCACGCTGTAGAAACACCAAACAGATCGCATACAATCCAATACTTGACAACCAACCATGCAGCTTACTCTTTTATCCAACAAGGACGACATTAGCAAAACTATTTCCACAAGCATAGACTCTACAAGTAACAAGAATGACCTGAATATTAGAAAAGCTCTACAAAAAAGCTTGACGTCAGTAGTAGAGCCATGGTAATACATGTACATGTAACTACAGACACAATGAGCTATCAGGCTAGCAAGCATCCATTTTTATAAATCAACACTATAGACTTGAGATGAAGTCCGAAAAGATTGTTGGCACTGAACTATTTAAGACAATACCTGGTGTGGATCAGAAGGCATAGGATGACCATGCCACGTTGCTGAAGCACCAAATATATGCTGTATCATACGATACCAAAATAAGCCAAAGCCTGGCTGGCAAATTATCACAACAAGAACAAAATGATTGTTAACACTGAACTATTTAAGACAATATCTGGTGTAGATCAGAAGGCATGGGATGACCAAGCCACGCTGGTGAACCACCAAATATATATCATCCGAAACCAAAATTTGCCAAAGCCTAGCTGATGAATTCACGCAACAAATATGAAAAGATTGTTGGTGCTGAACTATTTAAGACAATACTTGGTGTGGATCAGAAGGCATAGGATGACCAAGCCACGTTGCTGAAGCACCAAATACATATCATACGATACCAAAATTAGCCAAAGTCTGTCTGATGATTATCACAAGAAAGATTGTTGGCACTGAAGTATTTGACAATATCTGGTGTTGATCAGAAGGCATGGGATGACCAAGCCATGCTGCTGAAGCACCAGATATATATCATCCAAACCAGAATTTGCCAAGGCCTGACAGAAGTGCTCAGCAATTTATCAAGACATAGTAAGTTGATATAAATATAGACATTTAAATGCAAATACTTCTCTCATGCTGAAGTTGTAAACAATACAGTACCCCTACTTTACATCTATTCATACATGTCACAGGCAATGATTAAATTGTGAGATGTCCAACTTTTAATAAAAATTGTCAAGATATCAACTAGTACCTGCTAAAAAGCATAGTGAGCATAGGATATCTTTTAATATTGTGTTTTTGGCTTGAAAATTATGGCAAAAACAACATGTATATCCATGTCCTTGTCCATAAAATGGAAATTTTACAGAGAATTCAGGGTTCAACACTTGCACTAGCCCACTGGCTAGCAAAATTTTAAGTTGGCTAGTAAACAGGTAAAGTTCTAATCTTTGTAGCCTGACTTGGTTAGTAAAACCGAGATCATTCTTTTTTTTTGTTTATTTGTAAAGTTTTATTATTTTTTTTTAAATAACTTGCAGTATCACATAAAAACTGGTACTACATAGTCAGTGATGGGAATTAGTCAGATTTTCAGAATTGATAATCATTGACGACATCAGTTGATAATCTATCATCACTCCAGATGGATTTTCTTCCAAATCGGGGAAAAATTAACGTAATAGGGCTATAATTGGTTAATGTTTTATAGTGCTAGGTTGTCGGAAGTGCCTAAAAATTTTGTAAAACTTAAAAACGTGTGAGTCAAATAGCTCTGTAGTTGTTTATAGAGTGGAATTAAAGAACAAATCCTCTGAAATGACAAGTTTTTACCAAAATTATTCATTACTTACGAAATTTTTGCAATGCAGTAAAAAATGGATATTGAAAACTGATAATTGATGATCGAGTAAACATCCAAGAAACGACCGACTTATCAATATTTTACAATAAATGTTGCACCACCTATAGTACATGTACATGTAGTAATTTGTGTAGTGTAAGGGAGGAAAACAAGCCACATAAAAGGTATTGGTAATCATTATCTAAATTGATTAGTGTAACCTCAAAAGTCAAGGTCAAGGTTAAACATGTTAAAACTGAGGATGATCAGGCTTCACCCTTAAATAGTTTTAAACCTGATTTAATGCTAAAATACAAGTTAAATTGAACAAAAATGCGATATATTTTTTTCCAAAACATGCATCCCGATGTAAAGTCTTTCACATTTTTGTGTTCAAAGTTCCACAGTAGATCCTCCCGTGTCATTATTACCAATAGATAACATTATTTTCTCTCATTGTATTCTCACATTTAGTAAATTTCCAATTTTCTCAATCCGAATTCCATAAAAGCGACTGGTTAAATCAAGTTTTGGGTCTTTTAATTTCAGTCAGTCAAACAAGGTCGCTTTTTACTTTCTTGTTAGACTGAAAGTTGCATTATTCAGTCATTTAGATTTACATGAACATTCATTCGTACCTTTCTGATATCGGGCAAAACAATTTTTATGTTTAAATTTTTCAAATTTTGCATTATGTGGAGTTGGACGACCTCACACATTCATATGAGCTTGTGATATAAATGTCAAACTATTTTAAAAAATAAACAAAAAACTACCTAATTAAAAATGTTGGTCTTTAGAAAAATGATTTCATTGTTTACTTAAAAACTCAGAATTTACATATTGAATGTATTGCAAATTACAAATGAATATTCACTTATGCATCGTAATATAAATGTGTGGTTTTGGCTACCATGGTTAGAGGATTGGTATGTTGGAAGTAATCACTTTTATTCTTTAATGGTTGCCATAATCCTAGATTCTTTTTAGTCAACTGTTACTGCTATCATTATATAAACTGCTTGATGACAATAACAGTAACTGCTAATTTATTAGTCAGCCCTGCAATAAAAACTCGTTCACAGTTATATTTATGAAAAACTATAGTCAAAATGTTTTCATGCAAGATAGTTAAATTTAAAACAAACAAATGGGTAAAACTGAAAATTTTTGGGTATATTGGATAACCAGAACCACACATTATTTCATTTGTAATCGTCTGTGAAATCCATTCCTAAGATATTAACAGCTGGCACACAATATTCTATTATTGTATACCTGTATAAAAAATGAAATCTGAAAGATGCAAACAAAATAGATGTATCTTTGCAATTACTTTATTCATCCAATTGCAATAAAGTTGTGGAAGGGATCGACATTGTAACAGGACGGCTTGTCCAGCTGTCCATGCATATTACACTTGTGAACACAGTCCAGCTGGTGTTTTTCAATTAAACTGTACCAAACTTTGTATAGGCATCTACAAAGATGTATATAGATTCACATTGTTATATCACAATACGTCACACTTGTGCATGTACATGTACCAAAATTTGCACAGGCATTAAACTATGAAGACAGCTTAAAACCTATTCAATGGATCTATATCAAACTTTGTATAGACATCAACTACGAAAAAAACAGAATGTCTATTGATTTTTAAGGTCAAAGGTCAAGGTCACACTTACGTCACAATATGTCATACTTGTGGACACAATACGCAGTTTGTCTTTTCCAGTTGATCTACCCACTTTGCATAGGCATTAAACTGAAGAGAAGTGAAAACCTATTTTCAAGGTCAAGGTCAAGTTCAGACCATCGTGTCATAATATATGAACACCCTGCACTTTGTGTTTTTCATTTGTCTGTACCAAAATTTGCATTGACTGTATAGAGCTGAAAGTCTATTCATTTTCAAGGTCAAAGATCAAGGCCACATAATCATAGACAGAATAATTACCAAGAATTTAGCTAATTTCATTTTTATGTGCTTGCCACAGGATGCTCTGCTTTGTGATGCCCTTGTTCATAAAGGTTTAAACATGTACAGCTGTTAATTTAGTTTTACTGCATATGGTTCAGCAGCAACAGCAGATTTAATTTGAAATGTATAAATTATTCATTCAGTAGAATAATGTCTATTGCCTGGGAAAGTAGATTTTTGTCTTGAGCCATACATTTAAAGTGGTCCTATGATTTCATATACATACAAGTTCTTAACATTACATTTCATAATATTTTCTGTCAAAGATTTTCTTTAAATGGAAATATATAGATATTTTTATCTTTCAGAGAGCTAAAGCCATTTTGAACCAAGTACATTTTAATATCTCCATGAATCATATCTTTTCATTGGATAGAAATATGAAAATGACTACCAAAACATTTTGGACTGGCAGTTAAATTTCATTAAAACCAGTCTGAAAGATACTGAGACTTGCTGAATCGTTTCCCCTGTAGTCAATGGTAGTATTTTTGGAAATAAAAATGAATTTTAACTAAAATTTAAATAAGGATGATTCTTAAAAATTCCTGGTAATTAAAAATTACACCAGAACAGTCGATTCCAATTACATGATGATATCTGAGAAAAATATACAAACTGTACAATGCATATGGCTAAAGGCATTTCACTTTCCCAGTTTATTTTAATAGTACTATTAATAGTTATGTTTTGTTTCAGACCATGGGAAAAATCTCTAACGCATTCCAAGAAATAGAAAAAAAGCATCTGCTCTTCAGAATGACTTGAAACATTTAAGGCAAATACGAAAAAATAAACCCAAAGAAACTGGGGCTCATTTGAAGAACATACAGAAAACTGCCAGGTTATGCAAAGCAAGCATATCACATATTTCATCTTTAGTTATGGGATTTCTGTCAAAGGAATTTAATGTTTTCATGCAGGAGTTATATGAAAATATAAAAAAACTTGAGGAAGCACAACAAAACTTAGACACCACTGAAATAGAAAACAAGTTGTCAGTAATAACAGAAATGGAGGCTGAAATTCCGAAGTTGACGGATAATTTCAAAAGGGCTTCGGCCTGTTTTTCCAAACTGGAGGCATGTATTGTTTGTTGTCTTAATTGTTTCTTGTATTCAGTGTTCGTACCCCTGTCTCTTATTTCTGTGTTTGTTTTGTTTTACTGTTTTATCTTTCTTGTTTTCAAGGTTTGTGTATCTGTTGTTTTACTTCTGTTATGTGATTCTCATATATCGCCCGGTGAATTGTTGATACCTATCATTTTGTACATTTTATCGCTCAGGTAAATTGCAAAAAATATGTCAAGAATGAAAAGAACAATTATTTATTTGACAAAAAATCCACATTTGCAACTTGCATCTTTTAAAAAAAACCCAGACTTTATAGATAATCTTAAACACCTGTAGGTATAAAATAAGTGCACTAGTGTATATAACTCAAACTCCAACATGCCTAATGCCATAAGAAAATAATTTAAACATGGATTTAATATATATCAAGAACTAATATTTTAATATACATGTACATACATACATGCATACATACATATAATTTATTTATATTTCTGATTCTATAGGTTTCAGATAGTGAGGTTGCATCATCTTCACAAACTTGTAGTACATCTACACAGTGGACAGAATCACCAGGAAACTCCCAGGATAGCAGTTTGATTTCAGCAAATACTCAGGCATATATTTATATTTTTTATAGCAGATTTAACCCTGAATATATGACATTGGTATTACTTTGCCAGCAAGTCATAAAACATAATCATCTTTAATTTAACATGTATCATTATGTACTTGCATTGTTAATAACCATCTTTTTAAGGTTATATCTCCTAAGGTCTCTTCAAAATTAAATTGGTGAATTTGACGGAGAGCTTATATACAACACATATTAGTACTTTAGGAAGTCGGTTAGGGAAGCATTTTGTGAAGGGAGACAATTATTAAATCCAAAAAAATAACTAGTATATAATTGTATATACTTTCTCTGTGTATTCACTGTGTACAGTTAATTAAAAAAGGGGGAAAAAATAAAATGAAGCCTCCAATCCATCAGTTTATATTGAAACTTCAGCAAACTAATGTACTGTAATTAATTCAGAGATTTCTATAAACATGTAGGAAGATGTCTTTTCTGAGGATGAAAGTCTAGAACAAATACAGGTACCAACACTTGCAGAGACTACCACAGATTCTACACCACCATCACAGGATTCATAAGCCAAATATTAATATCTTCTACATTTATATGTTTAAATTTTTCTCCTCAATTGTAAATGTATGTTACAAATAAAACTTAAAAAAAAACATTTCAGGACAAGTACCACATAGAAGAAATAAATGTAAGAATCATAATTACCATTCCACTACCTTCACTATAATTACCTTCTATGCAGTGTTCTCCATTTTTGTTTCACACAAGGTGGCTGTTTTCCTACTTTTATCCTGAGAATATTGCAAGATATTTAAAACTCTTAGTACACTCGCAGACAAAACCAACCAGATCCAAAATTAAATGTGATTTATTTAAGAATTATAACTGGTCAAAATAACTGGCTATAAATGGGAAGGGAGAACACTCTTATAATGTTTACTGAATTACACATACAGTTCTATTATTATCACTATTTCTATTTAACTTAAAATTTATTATTTAAGTTAAAACATGCACAGATATTTGATGAATTTACATGTACATATACTCTAAAAACAAACTAAGTATATGAAATAATAATCTTACAGGTACTGTTCTGATTTTTAATATTTGATATTTTTGTTACAGGACTATAATATACACCTGATGGCATGATAATATACTAACCTTTTGTTTCTTTAATGCAGATAATATTTAATTATTACCACATTTTTTGTTATTTATCACTAGCAGGACTGCACTACAGAGCATGGTTTTATTATTCATAACAACATTATGCATTATGGAAATAGGTTTTTTGCACTTAGTTAAATTGAATGTTTTTTGAAACTTAAATATGTTCATCAAATATGTATGTCATTTAATATGGACCAAAGTTTTTCTGTGAGTAAAAGATTTTGGAGGGCGCAGGCGAGACACAGGGTTCCGTGGAACCCCTTACGAATTTTTTATTCTTTTTTTGTATTTTCATGTTCCACTTGAAACAGCCATCGCGGCTTATTGAATATGTTTCAAAAGAGTCAATTTGATGAGAAAAGATTGAATCCGATATACATTTTGAAGTTAATAATAATAAATTTATGGCAATTTATATGTTGTGCACAATTAAATTCACTCAAGTTAAATGTTCGCCAGTTAACCATATCATGTTCAAAGATTAAAGGTCAATGTCCGTTTATAATTTAAAAAACTGATTAAAATCTCAGAATGATTTTCAATATCTATACACAGCTCCATAACTATTTTTTTTTTACTAATTTCATTGTAATTTCTACTTTGTAATGTAAAATTCGGTACAAAAAGCGTGCTAGAATTGTTTTGTGTAAAAAATTAAAATCTCTTGCTAATCATGTATTGTAGTTATATTTTTGTCAAATTTTAAAATGAAAATAAAGAAAGAAAAATTAGAATGCAATATGATAAGTACCGGATAAATTTGAAGCGTCTGCAAAGTCAAATAATATTTTGAATGTTTCACTTCAGAAAGTATTTACACAGTTTGCTGAGCGTTAAATGCAGATTTAACTTTTTTTTCAAGCGAGGAGATGCCAAGGACCGCCTTAGTGCACTAAGGACACAGGAAGTGCACCAAGGACATGGAAATAGGGTTAGATCGGCACCAAGTTTGTATGTAACAATCGAGAATTTATAATGAATTAAAATGACCAAGTTTGGTTTTATTTTATTTAGAAATAAAAGACAATTATTACCTTTTCTAAAATTTGGCAATACACATCCAACACACCTGGATTCAATGAACCGTAAATGACAATTAACAGGTAATAAACATAAGTGATCATTACAATTATGTTTTGATAGGATTCATTATGCTTTTATTTGAAATACTAATTGAATATGCGTCATTATTTAATCGAATTTTCTTTTTCTTTTGTCGACTATAAAATAAATAAATGTTCAATAAACAATGCAAAATTTGTTGACAAAGGAGAACTTTTTTCGCACGAAGTTATGAATAAGTATCTAAGACAATTTTATATAAAATACATGTTGAACAAGGCATAACCCTCCTCCTTTTTCACCCGTGCTTAGGGTCAGCGTTTGCCCACGGGGTTTAGTGGAACCATTCGACCATGCTATCTCGTCTTGTCTAGGGATAGTATAATACATGTGTGTTTAATTATATATTGTCTAGGGATAGTTATAATACATGTGTGTTTAATTTTATATTAATTTTACAGCAATGTAACAACATTACACGGAATGACCAGGAAAGTTATCACATAATTGCAGTGTGCCTGCCACAACGTCTTTTGCACTTATTTCAAAGTATAATTCAAGGACTCCCTACTGCCAGTCTTATTGACCTGAGAATGAAGGTGGTCACAAAGATAATATAGATTTAAGATCAACACTTTGCTACCATCTGATTTAAAATATTTCAATTGTCAAATTTCGAGTTCAAGCCTTTGCTATGACTTCAAAGCTTGATAGATTAGTGATTGAGATTGGATAAATCAAGTAGAACATGGTTAGAATATTTCTTTCTCCCCGTCCCCTAATAAACCTCTGTAATTGATATTTTTAATTGAAATTACGAGAATATCGAATGTGCCAATTAGAAAATTACGAGATAAATATCGAAAGTGGCAACTAGACAATGTCTGTGGATTTGTAAGTGTTTAAAAAGGAAAGTATAGAAGGATCGGTGTAGTTTTGGATAGGGACTAATATCGCTGCAAATTTGCCTGAAAGTTTCACCATAAACAAATGTTTAATGTAGTGCATAACTACTTTCGGCTCGTTACGATTCCCACACAGCATCGGGCCTGGGTTTCATAAGCTATCTCTAAGAAAGATACTTTCAGCTTGAATGGATCAATAATATAGAGTATATCTGTTTGAACTGTTGTATGAAACGGGAGGTAGGTTACAAAAAAAATCATTTTACTAGCATGTATAAATATAGCAATAATAAATTCAGTTGCCATTATTTTTTAAACAGGAACTTGAATTATAATAGTATCTCAACATTAGAAAAGCATGCCTTCCACGGACTACAAAACCTCACTGAACTGTAAGTTTCACTACGCTCTACTGTAAAATGCTCACGGCCTCACTATGTTGATTACTATCCAATAATAGAAACATTCATTTTAATTTACTTGAAGACCGCGAAAATTGATTGATATACCCGCGAATATGTTCATTTGGCAGAATCCGCGAAAATTAGCAACCGCGAAAATTAATAAGTTTATACTCCAAAAATGATTACGGCCACGTTGGTCTACATAGGATAAGATTTTTTAAGAAGTTTACAAAGAATGATAGACGACGGACGACTGACGCCGAGTGATGGCAAAGCTCACACT